>JAJLSG010000299.1:0-54489 GCA_030567495.1 Ambrosiozyma neoplatypodis | reverse complement strand
AATTGCCATTCTAATTTATTTTTAAGTTTATCATAATCAGATTTAAGCTCATTGTTATCATTTTCAAGTTTTGAATTTAACTTAGTTTTTTCAGCTAATTGAAATTTTAAATAATCAACTTGATCAATTAAATTTTGATTATCTTGAAGTAATCTTTTCTCTCTACCTTGATCAATTCTAGAATCCATAGATTGCTTCTTTAAGTCCTTGATCTCTTTAATTAAATTTGAATTTTCAAGTTGTAAAACTCTAGACCTACTTCTTTCATTATCAAATTTAAATTTTAAATTTTTTAAATCATTTTCTAAATCGTTTTTACTAATTAATTCTTTAACTTTGAAATTGGATACTTGCTGCATAGTAGGAGTATCTTGTAGGCGAGATGATGATTTTGTTCTTGAGTCATTGGATCTGTGTTCATGTCTTAAAGGTAAGGTATTTAATTTTGAAGAAGATGATTTAATTGAATTCCTATTGATTCTGTTTTGAGACAATAGTTTTTGTTCTTTTTCTTGAGCTCTCTTAGAAAGTTCATCGCTTATGACTCTAGTTGATTTATTTGAGGTATGTGATGGTTTGGAACTTAGGACACTTTGTTCTTGATACTTTAAAGGATCATGATCTTGATTGATGTTATAAAAGTTTAAATTAGTCTGTAGCTCTTGTCTGGTTTTATGAACTTTAGATCTCATTATTTCTAGTGAATCAGATTCAAGGTCAGGATTCATAGTTGATTCTGTCTTATTGTTTGCTAATGACCTGAATAGCATCATAGTTGGAGTATTAGAAATTGGAGAGTATATATGTGACACTATGTGTACAAGTTAAGAAGCTCTATTTTGTATAGTACGTGTTTCAATTTAACGCGTCTCTTAAGCTTCTGAGCCTCACTCGCTCCACGCCGCTCTCTGCGCCGCTCTGCTGCGCCAGGCCGATCGACGAATCAGAGAGGACGCAAAAAGTTTTTCTCCCGCGCACGCCCGGCAGGAGTCGTCGTCTCTTTTTTTGCAAATTCGACGTATGCTCACGTTAAAGCTGTTTGCTTTGTTTTGTTTTTGATCAAGTTCCATCAATTAACTCTACACCTGTTGTTCTGCTGGATATTCTCCTGTTTTCTCTGGTTTTCTTGATTATCTTACTTATCTTCCTACAGGCACTATCCTCCTTTTTTTTAAAAACTTTTCCGTTGCCCTTGCTTAAGTTATTTTTACTTGTTTTATTGTATCACTTTTTTCCCTCTAAAATATTTAATTCAGACTAATATTCTGTTTTGCTTCTCCTTTTCACAATTAATTAAAAATAGCTTGAAATATTTGCTATTGAAATTATATCCTTCTATTCTCCTATTAAATTCAAATCAAAAAAATGAAAGGTGTCAATTCATCCGTTGCCTCACTAGAAAACTCTGTTTCAACTGAAACTCAAGTTGGTGATAATACTCAACAATCAAATAATAATGATCATAATTCTAATAACCAAGTCGTTGATGCAACTTCAAATGAAACTCAAAATTATCAATTTGACTCTTTCTTTTTAGATCAATTAAGTGAATTATCATCTTCTATTGCTACTTCTTTTGAATCAATTAGTAACTCTTTAGATCATTTAAAAAAGAAAGCAATATTTATATCTGAAGTGGCTTCTACACTGAGTGGAGGTGATCCAACCACAAATAGTGTTAATAATGCTTCAACTCAAACAAATAATAATAACAATAATAGTTCAAATAATAATAATGTTTCTAATAATAATCAAAGTACAGCAACCCCAACTAGAGAAAAAGATCAAGATACAACAAGCAGACTTGCAATTGCTGCTGCTTTTCAAACACAATCACAACACATTCAAAATGGTTCATCTTCTCAAAAAGCTCTAGATTTAGTTGTTCCTGATCCTCAATCTCATCAAAATGACACGTCAAAAAGATCTGCTAATTCACTCACAACAACACTTGCTTTAACGTCTGTGGGTAATGTTGAATCTGCTCCTACTGAAATTGATTTAAATCCAAGAGCTAAGACTGTTGCTGATCTTTGGGGTGAATGGCAACATGGTTATAGAGGTCAACCTCCTTTAAAAGATTTAGAATTAAAATATGGTACCAAATGGAGAAAAGGTCGTATAGCTAAATCTGCTCAGAGAAGAAAGAAAGTTATTGAATTTATAGACAGTGAAGCTAAAAGAAATAATATACCACACGATAGAGTTGTTTCTTCATTGGAAAGCTATAGAAATAAGAAAAATAAGGGCTTATTTTGGTTATATGGTGGTCTACCTTCCCAATTATATAACTCTGATGGTTCTGAAATTGATTTTACATCAGACGAAGATACTAAAGAAGCTGTGCACAGACAAATTTCTTCTTCATTAAATAAGCAAAGTCGTCTGAACCATCATCATCATCATTCTCCTACTTCCAATCAAATTGATGTTGCTACAGCTGTTGCTCTTGCTACTTCTAGAGCTGATAATATTGTATCCGGTGAAGCTAATGATGATACCACAGATCCTGCTTTGAAAAATAAAAAATAAAATTAACATTTTTTTTAGAAAAAAATCTAATTAAATTGTAAATTATGATTATTCAAACTTATCTTTATGAAACTTGAAGAAATTTTATTTGATTATTTGTACCATATTACCCCACCTGTTTTTTTAATAATTGAACTTCATTCGAAAAAAAAAAATCACAAAAAAAATTTATATCTATTACTATATGTGACTCTGTATTATTTTGCGTTCCATTAAATTGGTTTGATCTTGTGTTTTTCCTCTCTTTTTTTTAAAGCTGCTCTAATTACTCTTTCTTTTTTTTTACTTTTATGCTTCGTTTTAGGAAGTGCCTGTTTCGATTCTGTTTTTTATAGTTTTTTATTATTATTATTATTAGTATTAGTATTTCCTTATTTTTTTTCCTTTTATTTCTTTCTCTTATTGTATAGTGTCTAGTCTCTCTGTTTTTTACTGGGATATTCTTAATTTGATTTCTCTAATTTATTATAAAGCATATTGTTTACAATCACCTATTTACTTACGTGTACTAAATTCTCTCTCCGATTGAAAATCAAATATAATTGTACTGTATAATTGAAAGATGAAATTTAAATACAATTAAAACAAAAGGAACAAATAAAATATACGTAATGAAAATTTAAAAGGAAAAAACAAAAAAAGGAAGAAATGGAAACCTCTAATATAAGAAACATAATAATAACAAAGCTTGGATCAAAAATAAAATAAAAGACAAAAAAACAGACAGATAAAAAAGATATAAGCAGACTCGTTTTAAACAAAAATAAAAACTGTACATAATAATTCCAGATAAGAAAAACAAATATATATGATGTAAGATAAAAATCAAAAAGAAAAAATCAAATTTGAAACTTAAAACCCAAATGGATTATCAGCTGTAGCATTAGCTAAATTAGCACGTCTTCCTGTAGCTTGAGGAGCTAATCCACCAAATGAAGTCTGAGCTTGTTGTTGTTGACCACCATATGGTGAATTACCAAATCCTAAACCAGTTGGTTGAGAAGCTAATGGTTGGGCTTGTTGTTGGAAGCCGGTTGGATCAGCACCAAATGATGTAAATGGAGCTTGTTGTTGAGGAAATTGTTGTAATGGTTGTTGTGGTTGACCTAATGAAGTATTTGAAAACATGTTAGATAGTTGATTAACACCAAAGTTTGATTGAGGTTGGAAACCACCAGTTTGTTGACCTAAGTTTGGCATGCTAGCACCAAAACTTGTTGTTGGAATTACACCAGTTGTGTTACCATATGGTAAACCAGGATTCATATTTGGTAAACTACTATTAAACATTGTACTTTGATTTGTTAAACCACCAGTTAAAGCTGGATTACCAAATGAAGTCATTGGAACAGTTTGACCAAATGAAGTTGTAGGAATAGCATTTTGAACTAAACCACCAGTTAAAGCATTTGGCATAATACCACCGGTTCTCATATTAGGTTGCATTGATGGGAATGATTGAGTTGGATTAATTGGAGCTAAATTACCAGTTTTTTGTAATGTAAGACCAGTTGGCTGTAATTGAACCATACCTGAACTTGGAGCAGCACCACCAAATGTAGTTAAAGGCATTGGTAAAACACCACCTGTTCTTTGTTGCTGAGTAATTCCAGTAGAAACAGGTAATAAACCACCAGTTCTTTGAGCTTGGCCAAATGAAGTTGGAGGTAAAGAAGTTGGTAAAGTGGCAGCAATACCAGTAGATAAAGGCATCATAAAACCACCAGTTTGTTGAGTTTGACCAAATGTTGTAGTTGGAAATCCTGTAGTTAATTGACCAGTCTTATTAATAGTTATACCAGTAGCTTGTAAAGGCATGAAACCAGTAGCTTGACCTGTAATCATTGGAACCATAGTAATAGGCATAAAACCTGTTGGCATGGCCATTAATGCACCAGTTGGTTGTGAAGCAACAGTAGTTGAATTAGTTTTTTGAGGTTGCATAGGTGGGAAATCCTTAGGAGGAACAGCAGGTGGAATAGATGCAGTAGAAGTAGGAGTAACAGGTTTGATTGGTAAATTCAATGAAGAGCCAGTCTTTGTTGCCTCAATTGGTCTGATATTAACTAAATCTTGAATTGAGCCAGTAACTTGAGGAGTAATTGACTTAGCTGGTGCTGTTTCAGTAGATTTAATAGCAGGTTTGGAAGCCCAAGCATCATCTTCAAATTGATGAACATTATTATTGTTATTATTTAATGCAGAGCCATTAACAACTTCATTAACAGCTTTATTTGACTTCAAAGAACCATCAGCAGTACTAAATAATCCACCATTAGAAGTATCTTTATTATTTCTATTAAATTGAGAATCAAGATATTTAGTAACTCTTAATATATCACCTTCTTTCAAACCTAATGTTCTCATTAATGAAGGAGAAATATCTTCTAAAATAGCTTCGTCCATTTGTTCATTAGTAAAGTTTCTAGCATATCTATCACAAACATTTGCATCGACGCCACATTGAACAAAGAAATCAAACCAATAATCATTAAGTTTTTCATTAAATGGAATTTTCTTAGATTTTTCAACCAGAGGTGCAGAAACAGGAGCGGATCTTTGAACTGAACTTGATCTAGTTGGAGTTTCAGGCAATGGAGATTCTTTCTTTTGTTTATAATTATCAAGGGACATTCCAGTAATTCTTTCAACATATTCTAAATCTTCAGAAGATAATTTTGGAGCAGCAACAGCAATTTTAACACCATTAACTTTATGCAGATGGATTTTACCATCAGAACAACCCAAAAATTCAGCTTCAACTTTAAAAGCACCAGATCTATCAATCCAAGTTCTAACTCTATGTGGATTTGGTTTAGATGAATCTTTCTTTGATGAAGATGAAGAAGAAGAAGAAGATGATTTACTTTTGGATATTGCTTTTTGTCTTTGTTTTTCATCTGCCTTTCTAATCTTTTCTCTCTCTTCTCTATCTCTTAATTCTTTCTCTTTACGTTTTTGACGACGTCTTTCTTTTGATAAATCATCTCTTTCTTTTTGTAATCTTGCTCTTTCAGAATTAACTCTTTCATTACTAATTTTCTGAGCTTCAGATTGTGCTTCTAAATCATCATATCTTTTTTCAACTTCTTTTAATTTTTCTTTAGCTTTAGTTTTTTTTGTAGATTTGCTTCTTTTTGGACTTTTTAAAGAAGATTGTGATGATTTTCTAGTAAATAATGATCTTAAGCCACTAGACGAAGAAGATTCAACTTTAATATAATTTGAAGGAACGACACCTTGTTTACCATTCAATGAATTACGGACCATCCACCATTCTTTTGATTTTTTATCATTTAAAATAGTAACAGTATCACCTTCACGACAACTTAATTCATCAGGTGAAGCAGCATCAAAATCATATAAAATTTTACCTTGTTTTTGAGAAGATGAAGGACCATTTCCAGATACAGCATCTCTAACATCTTTTAAAGCATTCATAGAAGACATACCTTTTAAATCAGCTAAAATTGAAATAATTGCCTCTGCACTATCTTTGGAACCAGCATGTAATTCATATGAAGCATAAGGATTTTTTAATTCTAAGAAAACATGTTTCTTTTCATTATTATAAGAAACTAAATCTTTAACTGTCCATTCTTTAGTTGAAGATGAATTATCAAATGATATATATAATGAGCTATTACCAATTGCAAAAACACATCTTCTTTTCTTTTTACCTTCAATTTCATGAACATTCCAAGTGAAAAAATCATCATCAAAACCATTATTGGAACCAGGAGTAATAGGTGAATTTAAATTATCGGGACTATCAGCTAAAGTTCTTCTTGAACTTGCAGTATTACCTCTTGGTCTGGATGGCATTGCAGGAGGAGCTTCATCATCACTTGGAGGATAAGTTGGAGAATCAATTGTTGTTGGTCTTGAAGGCATTTTTGGAGCTGGAGCTTCAATTTGAGGTTGAGGAGAAATTTCTTTAACTCTTTGAGGAGGAGGAGGAAAGTTTGATGAAACTGGAGTATTTCCATAGCTTGAACTTTCATGTTGTTGTTGTTGTTGAGGTGGTTGTGGTAAAGATGCAGCAGGAGCTGGAGCAGCTTGAGTTGAGGAACCACCAATTTCAATATAATTTGAAGGAACAAAACCAAATTGTGTATTATTTATACCAACTAAAATCCAATTTTCATCTGAAGAATCATAGATATCAAATTTTGTGCCTTCAGTAAAAGTCAATTCTTCTTCTGTTTGTTTATCATAATCAAATACAGCAACAGCTGAAGAAGAAACAGGGGCAGGTTCAATATAAGTAGAAGGAACCAAACCTATAGGTTCTTCAACATCAGCATCAACAACTCTCTTTTTCACTTTCCACCAATCATCGACGTCAGATTGTTCTAACAAATACAATAAATCATTTTCTTGAACTGATAATTCTTCATCATTTTGAGCCTGATAATCATATAAGGCGATGTACACGCCCAAGAAAGTTGAGGTCATGTTAATTAAAGAGTTTTATAAAGGGTTCACCACCAATAAAAATGAAATGAAATAAATCTTAAAAGAAACGGTGTAATAAAACTAATATAGAAGTGAGTTGAACAATTGATCAAAACAAGAGATTTGATAATAGATCCGACCTTAAAGTAACCTAAACGTATAAGCCTTGTAAAGTAAGGGGGTAAGCTTGGTTGAGACAGGTTTTAAGTGGAATAGGTGTTGTTTGTGGACTTTGTGTTTCCAGTTGAGCCAAATCGATCAGCAAATTGAGTGAGCGTTTGCGGGTCGTGCGGGCGCGAATATTGGAGCAGTCTTTGGCATTTCGATTTCTGTAAGGAGCAGAAGTACTATCAGTTCAATTAATTCAATTCAAAAAGCAAAAATACCAACATTAATTAATGATACGTATACTATAGCTCTATGTAAAACCTAGAATTTGTTTTTTCAAATGCTTATATAATAAAAGATAAAAATTAAAATATACATGTAAATGTGCTATTTATCCATGCCTTAAATAGATTAAATTGAATATCTTTTTTAAAGACAAAATGCTATACAGGTATTTTTTTACTGCTGTTCATATATAGCTAGTATAACTATGATTAAACATCAAGCAGTATAGTTATGGTTTGGTTGATCTAGCCATATATACTCAAGAACTAATTTCATTAAATTAATTATACATATGTACATGTAATATGTACATCAACGATGATTTAAAAATAATTCAATTAACATGAATTACATGTACGTGTAATTGAATTGACGTTTCTTCTCTAAGTTGTCTCCCTTTCAATCGTTTAATCATCTATACGTATCCTAGATTATATATTGCTATAATATAAAACTGCATGGCTATATAGATAACAGTCGTCTACTGTAGTTATATCTTAACAATAATTTAAAACTAAAATTATCAATCAATTGTTATCTGGATATAAAGGAACGTTTTAAAGGAGTGTAGCTTGTGTAGGTATATAGACGTACGTTCAAGAAGTTCTAATATTATATTTAATTACATGTAGGATCACAAGTTTCACCACTATAATGGCACTAATTAATTAATCACAATCAATTACATTTAATTATAAGTAAATTTTAAATCCTTTCAAACAATTTAAATGCATACAGTCTATAATACTAGCTCTATAGCTATATATAAAAAAAGACTATAATATAGGCTTATAACCATCGAATCGAATTCCTATTCTCTATTATCACCAGGATTCAGCAATATACCAACTGTTCATCATCACATATATATATGATTAATACTGATTAATATCATCATGTAATTGATCTGATCATTGAGTAGCATGGCATCCAGGCTACAATGCTGCTATAGACTCTGCTACGTATACGCTATATACAAAGTTACAAACAATTAATAATTGTTAATTCTATATATGGAAATTATAACCATAATAATAATATATTTATTTCACATATATATACATACATGATACATATGTAGCAATACATATGTAGCAATTGCCATGCAATTATACAGAGTGTCGATATCATTATAATTATAATTCATATAGCTGATCAAGCTCAAGCTCAACTTCTTAATATATTAATTGGGTTTAATTTTGACAGCTTAAATTATTAAAATTAATATAATTCTATTAATTAATTATATAATTGCGATTTCAGTTTTCGCGGCCATGCATGCTGCAGCTGGATCATGTTTCCATGCACCCACGGTTATATATATGCAGGTTTTGCAAATCATCTATGTAATTAGAGCCGCTAATGTATCATGATTTCCTTTTTCAGTTAATGAGATGCATCATCATGCATATTTATTAATTAAAGCTCTGAGACGCTGAGCCCCAAAACACCTTTTTTCTACAAATATAATTTAATTTCGAACTCGTTCAATCATGATTCATGATAATACTGATTATTAATTTGCAGCAACAGCATCCACTTAAGAAGTAGAAAATAGTATATTTTGTGATTTCATAATTAATTTCTTTCATCTTGTAGTTTGACTACCTTTATAATGTATAGTTTTAATTTCAAATTCTCTTTCAATCTCCTTTTGTTTCATTTTTGCCCTTGTTTTCAATATAAGTAGCATGCAGAATATAAGTAAAGTTGTGTATAATCTGTTGTACGTAGTTTCTCTGTTTCAAACTTTGAGTTGACCAACCGATTTGAAAACTATACTATACGTATAGATGGTCATAAGTCAACAGTTAAGTTACACAAGTTTTGTATTAGTAAGAAACTAAGAATACTATTCTGATACACTGCAACACATATGTTTCATTTATAATTTTATATATACCAATACATCTGTGCAATTCATGTTATATTAATATACATGTATATTTATAAAGTATATATAGCTAGGGTTAATTAAGTACATATGCATGCAATACAACATGTTTCAATCAATATAACAAAACTTGTTTATTATTATCATTCAGGCCTACTTTACTTCTAAATTTACTACATGTACATATGTATAAATATTAAATAATTATAAGCTATCGATCTGTTTAATTTTAATACACGTACGTAACGTACCTTAACTAAAAGTTAAAACCATCACTTAATTTGCAGCAAAATGTTCCATATGTACTGTAAAAAATAAAGATATACCATATATATATTGATTTTAATTTAATTAATTCTAGCTATATATAATTTATTAACTTAAGTGTATATATACCTATATATAATTATAATATATTAATATCGATCGATCAAATTAATTTGGCGAATAAAATGAATTAATATATATGTACTGTTTTATTCTCAAATCCCTGCTTAAATGTACGTATACGTATTATAATTCAAGAAACTATTTTTGACTATATATTTAACATAATAGGAGGACCAATTAATTTGAATTCTATTTGGTATAATTTTGGTTATATTTGTCTATATAGCTAGCTATAGCTTATACATATATAAAATTTATATATAAATTGGATATGGTGCAAAAATTTGCTTTTATTTAGTTTTATAATTGATTATCATTTACCATTATATAAATTAACATATATGTATATGTTTATATGCATATATATAGTTTCCAGCTAGAGAAATTAATCCATATGCAGTTAAAATTTAAAAACGAAATACATTTTGTATATATATATAGATATATATATATCAAACTTGATTATATAAGGCCTATACATATACATTTAAAACTATAGCTAGCTGTTATAATTATATGATTAAACAAATTAATATATCGAGAACCAAAATTAGAAATTTTTAGGTTAGATTACCGGATTTAAAGTCAGGTACGTACCATATATATATATGTGTACGTACGTAAGTTTAAGTTAATTTAACGTATAAAGTACGTACTATACAAACGGTATAAATTAACGTATATTACAATATTTATAACGATGATAATTCAATCTCATGCACTTTAACCATATACATGTATATCCTCTAACTGATCTAAGTGTCCCGCCAGTATATATATCGATAAAGATCGATTCGATACGTATATATATGTTAAAATTCCAGTTTAAATTGTTTAATATGGTTTTTGATCTTTGGAGTCTTTTTAATTGACTTTATAGCTTTGAAGACTTTGAATAATTTCAAATTAATTGATATAAATTGAATTGGATTAATATATAAATCGATATATACACAATATAACGTTTATAACCAATGTTAACCATATAAAAATAATAATAATAATAATATATATGGATTTTGTTGGGTACAAATATAAAATTATCCACCTAACAGATGTTTAAAGACTATTAGTCAATTACCATGAAGTACATACTATATATACATGCATAATACATATACAGTGAATTTAGAAGATCGAAATATAATTAATATAAATTATAAATTAAACGTATAATTAATTAATTATATCAATATAACATATATATGCATGCATGTTTTTTTTGTTTAATTATAATTAATAATTATTCATTTCATATATATTTCTCTCGTATAATAAATTGTACTAGCTATACATGTTGTATTAATTGTAGACTTTAATTGTAGTTTCTCTCTTCAGTGCTGTTGTAGTATATGTACATGCATATCCATGGTAAGTATGTAGACTATTGGTACATGTAATTAATGTTATACTATAGCTATAGCTAATAGCTATTATCAGAATTATCTATAGCTAGGAGACCAATTAATTCATTTTAATTCACAATTATAACGTATACATTATTAATTAGAGTGGTAACAAGCGAAATAATATTAATTTTGATGATATACATGCAAAAATCAAAATCAATTCAGACTTATATGATGTATGTACATGTACGTACGCGTACGCGTTGAATGGGATAAGTCACGTGACCAAACACATATTTATATATATGCTCACGTGCAGCCTCCTGGGACTCTAGATCTAGCGCCCTGGGCCCCTGGCCAATGGCCATTCATTTTAGACGACCGGTATATACAACTTTTTTTAATCGAATTTGAGATCCAGTATAATATGCTTGATTTTGACTATATATACCTAGTTTGAAAAAAATCGGTATCACAGGATTCACAGTATATATTGAAAGCTATATATATTGGACTAATATATATAAATTATATTCGATCGAATTTGAGTATGGTTTACAGCGCCTGCATGCTAGAATTAATTAATATTGAATTAAATAAGATATCATCGAACAATATTGGTCAAAATCAAGCATTAGGAACTGGATCTCAAATTCACAAATGGGCGTCTATTAAAAGAAGTGGTTGTCTAATTAATGAGAATGGCAAGGGTGCAGCACGTGATCAGACACATAGTTATGATCACATGCTATAGCCCGACCAACATATACATCATTAAATAGACGACCATCAGCCATTTTCGATATTGACGACCAACTCCTAGTGCATGATTTTGACTATACCGGCCGTAGTATACAGCTATATAGTACGTACGTTATAATTTTGATCGAACTTTTGAACTTTTAATATATTTGAACGTACGTACTTTTTGAAGCACGTACACTGGCTGGCAGGCCGTGGCAGTATATATTCATTAATTGTATAGGGTAATTCGAGGTATACAGTTAGTCAGTTTATATTATCGAGGTATAATTGAAATTTGAAAGGGATAATGTCATAATGATATATAAAATAAGGTGAGCTATACAATCAATTATACGTATATACTCGATCAGCTATATACATGTATATGGAGGAGGTCCTATATAGCAATATGCTGTCTGGTGACTCTGGTCCTATATAGCTGGTCCTGCCTAAATATACTTGCTCGCATGATCGAGTCTAGAATTCCAACAAATTAACCCCTTTATAAAAAAAAAGTAAAACTATTATACAGTGTACTATAGCTATAGCTAGCTACGTAACAATTCAATCAGAAACACCGGGCACAGCTATAGCTAGCTATAGACAGGCGGCCGGTACGTGGTTTTTATAATTATAATTTTAATTTAGGGATCGAATCGATCAGGAAATTTTCAAATCAGGAATTTTTAAGGGAAGTTTCAACTAAGATCGTTGTTAGTTGGCAGATATTAAGGATCAAATTATATATTAAAGAAGAAAGGCTGACCCATTATAATTAAAGCTCGAATTTGAATTTAGTTAGAACGTGTTAAAAGGTTCTGGTTGGCCAATTTTAATTAATTACTATATGCTTAGTGTAGGATTGTATATAGAACATAGAACTAATAACACACTAAAATGTTTGATAGATATCAAGATGAGATTATAAATATCAACACATTTCTCTCTTCTTTTCCTTTAGTTTCTTATTGCTCTTTTTCTACTTTTATACCTATTTCTGTTCTCCTGTTACTGTTCATCTTATCTTGTCATCAATATTAACTTAACTCTTGTTTAGTTATCATCCTCTGACAGTCAGACCAGCTTCATTTTCATTTTTCATCTTTTCCCTTTATTGAAGTTTATTCAATCTTATCAACTATATACTTTATTACTTGTCATATTATATTATATCATTTACAATTATCCTTTGTTAGAGCCATTTATTCACTATTACTCTTTCGTTATAGATTTATCATTTTGTATCATTGTGTGCTCTTCTTTCTTAATATCAATTATACCAATAGACACTCATTCATTCTGCTTGAACCGAACTACTTTTTAAATTTAATTGCACAACGTTATAACTAGTTCTAGTTCAATTTCCAGTTGTTCCTTATATCCTCATTATAGATCATTACTGTTACTCTTATACTCCTGCCGATCAATCAATACTAATCGTCCGCAAATCTGCATAAAGACAAAAGCCTCACCCAAACGCTTAATTATATACATATATTAAATTAGTATATTACACAAATTAATAACTATTTCCAATTAATTTTAAATTTCAATTTCTATTGCTTAATTTTCTTCAATGATGGTACGTATACTTTCTTTCTTTCTTTCTTTTAATAACACCATTTAATATACTAACCAATTCCCTATTATCATGAAGCAATTTGAAAACTATGACTTTGGCAACACTGCCTCAACCGCTTCTGAGGATTCTAGACTTTATTTGAATCCTCCAATCTCTACTTCTGATAAATCTTCAAACACCATTCTACCTTTACAATTGAATACTGTCGACATGTTAAACAACCAACAAAATCCTAATTTAAATCAATTTCAATTACAGAAACAACTACAACTACAACAACAAACTCAACCTCCAAGAAGAAATGCCAGTGATCCTGGCTTATCTCCAAATCTGTTAATAAATACAAATCCTGATGTTTATGATTCAAATGAAAATTATACTCATTCAGGTCATCAACATCAAAATTCAATCTCCTCTTTAGCTTCAATGTTTAGTGCTGCTAATCCAAGTATGATTAATGGTGGTTTATCAGGTTCAAGCACTACAGTTTCCGATTCCTTTTTTATCAATAATGGTGGTATTAATAATAATTCAAATAATATGAATGGTCAATCTTATGAACCAATTACTCCTCCTGATTATTTCCCTTCTATGGCTAGCTCAACATTTGATTCACATTCTCGTAAAAGTTCTTTATCAAGTGCTATGTGGTCTCAACCTTCAAATGCTAATAAGTTATATAATTGGTCTGCGTCAACTCCTAATGCATCATCTGCCCCTCCAGCTCCTGGTTGTAATAATGGTCATACACACTCATTATCTCATATGTCTTCTGTTGCTGATTTAGATCAACTAACAACTGTTCCAGAAGTTCCTCCTCCAATGAGTAATATTAAATTTACTCATATGAAGTGTGCTTCAATGGATGACGCTCATCAAAGATTTTCAAGACAAAAGTACATGTCTATACCTCAAGTTAGTGGTTCTTTATCTGCTTTTGAGAAACAGTTTCAGCAATTATCTGTTTCTGATTTAAGTCCAATGTCTGCTGTTGGTACTGGTTCTCAACAACAATCAGGTCATGGTAGCTCATTAAGTATGTCATTTACTCATTCAGCTAATCAAAGTAATTCTTCAGTTCCAATTCCAATGGCAACTCAAACTCATAAGAGAAGTTCAACTATGCCAATTGTTAGTGCTAATCCATCTTTAGGTAATGCTGCTGATATTTTAAATCTTTCTAAAGATCAATATGGTTGTCGTATTTTACAAAAAAGAATTGATGATGATTTTAATGGTAGTTATTTAATGATTTTTCATGCTGTTTATCAACATTCATTTGAATTAATGGTTGATCCATTTGGTAATTATTTAATTCAAAAGATTATGGTTAATGCTTCAAATGAAGAATTAAATTTAGTTTTAATTAATGTTACTGGCTTGTTTGGTACTATTGCTAAAAATCAACATGGTACAAGAGCCTGCCAAAAACTGATTGATTGTTTATCAACTCAAATGCATTATAAATTATTAGAAGATTGTTTAACACCTCATATTGTTGGTTTAGTTCAAGATTTAAATGGTAATCATGTTATCCAAAAGTGTATCCAAAAGTTTGAAAATGAAGATTTACAATTTATTATTGAATCAATTTGTGAAAATATGATTAAAATTGCAACTCATAAACATGGTTGTTGTGTTTTACAAAAATTATTGAATAAATGTAACAGTGAACAAGTTTTACGTCTTGGACAAGAAATCATTAGAAATTCAATTTTATTAATGCAAGATCAATTTGGTAATTATGTTGTTCAATATTTAATCACTCTGAATATTAATAGTTTAAATATTGCATTGATTGATATTATGATTCCTTATATTGGCGAGTTATCAAGTCAAAAGTTTTCTTCAAATGTTGTTGAAAAATGTTTAAGGATCAGATTAACCAATAATGTTAATTCTGAAATTGTTAATCCATTATTTGATGCATTACTACAACCTCATGTTTTATCAACTTTAATTAAAGATCAATATGGTAATTATGTTATTCAAACTGCAATGGAATTATCACCAAACTCTTATAAATTGAGATTTGCCACTTCAATTAAACCTTTATTACCATTAGTTAGATTTACCTCATTTGGTAAACGTATTCATAATAAAGTTGTTACTATTTTAAATGAAGCTGAAAGATCTGAGCAACAAACTTCAAATAACATGGAAGGATCATTATCTGGTTTACTGCTAAATTGCAATAATATTGGTAATAATAATAACGTTATCATTAATAGCAGCAGTAGTACTTCAAGTTTAAATAGCAATGGCTCATTACAACAACAACCTTTATTATCAGAATTTCAATTAAATAATAATGGTTCACCAATTAGCTCTAATCTTTCATGTGGGGTTGCATCAGGTAGTTCAATTGTTGATTCATCTAGAATTAATGATGTTGAGAAATTTTTATAAACGATGATTTGATGATTTGAAACCTCCCTTTTTTATTTAACTACCTTATTCATGTTTTATTATGTTTTATGTTATACCAATTTAATTGAAATAATTGATTTATTTCCTTCCAATTTTGAATTAATTTATTCCCACTCTCCTCATATGTTACAATTATTATTATATTATCATTATTATTTACTACTTGCAATGCTTTTTTTTTATTCATGTTTTTGTTCTTTTTATTTTTGTTAAGCTTGACATTTTTTTTTTTTTATTTTTAAAGACCCATATTTGATTTTTAATGATTTTTTCACATCATTTATTATTATACCGTTAAAAAAGTCCAAAAAAAAAATGTTGATTTTGTTATTATTATTATTAATTACTTATTATATTACTACTACTACTACTACTACTATTATTATTATCATTGTTTATACTTTTTTTGGAAATTATAATTTCTTTAATTGCATTTTTTTGTTATGTTTTTTTTTTTTGTCTTTCATTATTATTATTATTATTATTACTAACTTTCATTTTTAATTATTTTCTTCATTTGTTTTATTTTATTTTATGATTTTATTATTATTACTATTATTTTTTGTATTTATCATTATTTTTTTTTTATTAGTTTGGCCACAGTTATATTCCTTGTATTTTTTTACTTTTGTTGCTTAAATTGGATTGATTCAGATAGTACTGCTATTCAATTATTATTATTGTTATTTTATTTAAGTTTACCCCATGTTTGTTAATTGTTTTATGATATGTTTAGTTTAATTTGTTTTAAATCGGGTGGTGTACTCTTTATAGGGTTGTTTTTTTTCTTTCTATATACGTATGTTTTATAGTCAATTCTATTCTATATCTTTAAAATTTCAAAGTCTCGCTATCATGCATGAGCCTCACGAAGCGTGCCACCGCACAGACGCCGCTGCGGCTTCTCTTACGCATACGTGTAACGTGTAATCTCTAAAAGCAGGCAGCTAGCTCTCTTCTGACCAGTCCCACTCCCATCCCCTTCCTGTTCAGAGAAGAACAACCATTGATCACGTACTGGTAGACCCCAATCCATAGCCAATACCTTCACATCCACTCCAACCATGCCCGTTCTTCCTGTTCTTCCTGTCCTTCCTGTGCCCGAGTTACTTTCTGACCTATATAATAGGACCACTTCCCTTTATCCATCATCTCAGAATACCTCAACTGATACTGTTTCAAATTCAAATTTAACTTCAAATTTATTGGTTACTCAAGAACAACTGGATAAGCTCATACTAGACATGAATACAACTACTTTTGATAACAATTTCTGGACTTTAGATTATAGATCAGGTTATGCAAATTTAACAAATGTTTTAAATTCAAATTCATTAAAAAAATTAGAATCAATGAATCAATTTTATCAAAAAAAAATTGAATTCGAAGATAAATTTTGTAATTCATTACATGAAACTTATTTATCAAGAAAAGAAAATTTCTTTGTTTATGATAAAGATGGTAATAAAGAATTAGATGATAAATTAATTTCTTCTTATCAATCTTCAATTAAAATTATTGAAGAAATTGAAAATGAAGCTAGAATTAGAAAAAAATATTCTTTAGCTTTATTAAATGATATTTTATTACCTTTAAATCAATTTATTAAATTATTTAGAAAAAATATTCAATTTGAAGATACTAAAATTATTGAAAAAATTGCAAGATATGATTCTTGTAAAAAACAATATTTATTAATTAAATCTGATTATATTCAAAATTCAAGAGAATTAAATAAATTTCCTCAATTTAGAATTACTGAATCTTTAAAATTATTTGAAAATTTTGATAAAGAAAGAAAATTAAAATTATTAGATAAAGAACCATTAAATTATGTAATTGATCCTGATATTCAAATTTCAAGATCTGAATTAATTGAAATTTTAAAAGATTTAATTACAAAAATCAGTGAAGTTCAAACTGTTAAAAAGTTTTTAAAAAAATCAACTAAAAAAGTAATTTCAACTGGTTATGAAATTACAAATTATTTAGTTAATTCAATTTCAATTAAACAAATTGATTCAATTGCAAAAGCTGAAATTTTTGGTCAATTTTTAATTGAAAATAATTTTTTAATTAAATCATCAAATTCAAAAATTCAAAATTTTGCAAATATTGAAGGATTACAATTTGAATGGTTATTAAAAGCTTTTGATTTATGTGATTTAACACCTCCATTCTCAGTTCCATTAACTTCAAATGGTACAATTGATCCAGATTACCCAAATCCACCTCAAATGACTCCATCTCTAACTAATGAAACAGATTCTTCCGTTACTTTATATAGTGCTCCAACTGATTTAATTAAAAGAATAACAACATTAGATTCTGGTAGTTCAACTAACTCTTCAATTGTTTTAGCTAATGGTAATAATAATAATAATGATAACATTCCAACAACTGACACTTATTCACAAATTAAAGAATTGAAATTCAAAGTTGATGAATTAGAAAATAGTTATATGAATATTACAATTCAATTAGATGAATTTCGTTCAGATTTAGAAAAATCTTTATTTCAATCATTTCATCTATTAAATTCATTAGAATTTGAAAGATTAGTTTTAAGTCAAAGATTTATTGAAAAATATATTGATTTAACATTTATGTCTTCAAAACCAAATGAAAAATTAAATAAATATAAAAAATATAATTCAACTGAATATTTTCCATATAATTTAAAATATGAAGAATTACATTCTTCATTAGTTAAATTAAAAACTTCAACTGAAAAAATTGATATTAAAAATGATATGAAATTATTTATTAATGAATATGGTACTGGTGAATATTTATCAAAAGTTGAAACTTTTGTTCCATTTCAAGGTAAAAAAGTTATTCAATTATTTGGTACTGATATTTTAACAATAATTAGATTAGAAGATAAACCATCACCTGCTTTTATCTTAAAAGTTGCTAAATTAATTGATGATTTAGTTAGTGAAGATTTAAAATATACAAAATGGTGGAAAAATATAATTATTGATTATTCAACTGTTTTTAATATTAGATTAGAATTAAATAAATTATTAAGATCTGATCCTGGATTTTTTAATCCTGAAAATGGTCATATGAATAGAAATGATCGTAAAAAATTTCAATTAACAATTGAAAATAATATTTTAAATGAAGATCATTTAGATAATTTAATTAAAGATAATTTAGATAAGTTAACATTTCAAGAATTACCAGATATTAAAATTATTAGATTATTTACTCTATTTACTTTATTATCAACTTATTTTAAACAATTACCTGAATCTTTAATTCCAGGTAAATTTATTTCAAAAATTAATTCAATTTATTTAAAATCAAATTTTAAACCTGAAGAAACTTCAAGTAAATTATTTGAATTAGTTATTTCAAAAATTGGTGAAAATGTTGGTACATTAAATCTTATTGTTTTAATATTAGATTCAATTGTTACAACAACTTCTGAATTAAATGAAAAAGAAAATAATGATGACGAAAATGAACAATTAAATGAAAAAAATCAAATTTATCAAATTATAACTGATTTATTTATTTATCCATTAATTCATCCTGATTTAGATGATGATACTAATCAAGATAATTTAGTTAGATTAGATAGATCAATTTCAACTAGTTTAATTGAAGATTTAGTTAAATTAAAAGTTGATATTAAAAATCAATCTGATAAAGTTGTTAAAGAACGTAGAGAATTAAAGAAAAAATTAAAAAATAATACTAAATCAAGAAAAACTTCAAGCTCATCAACTCCAACTGCTGTTACTATTCCAACTGGTACACCTGAAGGTATTCCATCACCAGTTGAAAGACATGAAACTAAATAAATAGTTTAGATTACTATAGTTCTTTTTAGATACCTTTTCAAAGCTTTTTTTTGTGTTTCTAGTTGTATTTATTTTTATCTACTCTCTTGATGGGAGTGATATATTTATCTCTTTCACTTTGCTTTACCTTACCTACTTTACTTTAGCCTTTCATTCATTCATTCATTTTATAGTAGTACTATTGTTTTGCATTTTATTAATTTTAATTGCTTTAATTATCCTTATCGGACCTTATGTAATTTTTTTTTATTTTCTTATATTCTCTAATTTCATAATTTAAATATACAAATACATAACATATAAATTAATTAATCTTTGGCTCTTTTCTTAGCTCTTTCCCAAGCACTTATTCTACGCTTTTTCTTACCATTACTATTTGATGATGATTCATAATGCTCTCTATTATTTGTAAACATACTCCAATCTTCACCAAAGAATTCATTTCTTGATCTTTTTAATTTATCTTTTCTACTTTCTTTAGTTTGAGTACTTGGTAATCTAATGAAATTTTCTTCTTCATAATTCTTAATTTCTTCTTCTTTAGCTAATTGTTTTGCAGATTTAATATTTCTACCATTATCAATGATTGTTGCACCAATTGAGGCTTCAGCTGTAGTTGCTTCACTAATATCTTGTAAATATTCATCCATACTTTGTAAATTACGTTGTTTCTTTTCTGATCTTTTTTCATTATCGTTGAAATGTGAAGGTGGTAAAACAGCTGCAATTTTAGGTGGTCTATATTTTTCAGTTTTTGAATTACTACTAGTTTCATCATTTTCAATTTCAACTTCTTCTTCATCATTTTCTTCTTCCTCTTTCTTTGCCAATTTCTTCTTTTTAGACATAGTTGCTGGATATCTTGATTTTTTAAGCAATGCAGTTGGATCAGGTCTATAAGTTAAAGCATCATCTTCATTATCATCAGAATCATCAGATTCTTCATCTTCATCAGATTCTTTATTTGCTTTATTTTCAACATCAATTTGTTCTTTTTCTCTTCTATTATAAGCAGAAACTAATTTTTCTAATTGATAATTTAATTTCTTTTCTAATGGTTTAACACCTCTATCTAAATTAATTCTTTGAATAATTGAATTTGTAACTGATTTTGATTTAATTTTATTATCATTTGATGATGAATTTGAATTTAATGTATTCAATTTTGAATTTATTATTAATAATAATGAATTTAAATATGATAATAAACTTGAATTTTTTAAAGTTAATAATGAAACACCTTCTAATGAATTATTACTTGTTGTTGATTTAATTATTGAATTGATTAATTCTGGATAATTTTTTGATTCATCTATAAATCCATCTAAATTATCAAGTGATGATGATGTTAATTTTAATGAATCTATTATAGAATTCAATAAAAGATCTAAAGATGGTTCTTTTGACATTTTATATATTATATTATATGATATTATATGATATTAAAAAAGAATTGAGTTAAAGTAGTTAAATAAATAAAAATCATTTTTTGAAATTTTTTTTTTATTTTTTTTTCGAGTCACGTGACCAGCAATAAGCCGCGCGGCGTTAAAAAAATTAAAAAAAAATAAAAATTTTAAAATTAAATTTTCCTAATTTTTTTATCAATTTCCTATCTTTTTTTAATAAATTAAATCACATTTTATACAAATTTTAATTATATTATAGAGAGAAGCTCATCATTCCAATATGCCTCAAAACGATTATATTGAAAGACATATCAAACAACATGGTAGAAGATTAGATTATGAAGAAAGAAAAAGAAAGAAGGAAGCTAGAGAATCACATAAAATTGCCAAAGATGCTCAAAACTTGAAAGGTTGGAGAGGTAAGCAATATGCTAAGAAACGTTATGCTGAAAAGGTTGCTATGAAGAAGAAGATCAAGGCACATGAAGAAAGTAAGATTAAAGGACCATCAAAACCTAAAGAAGATGATGGTGAAGCATTACCAACATATTTATTAGATAGACAACAACAAAATACTGCTAAAGCAATTTCATCATCAATTAAACAAAAAAGAATGGAAAAAGCTGATAAATTTTCAGTCCCATTACCTAAAGTTAGAGGTATAAGTGAAGAAGAAATGTTTAAAGTTATTAAAACTGGTAAATCTAAAACTAAATCATGGAAAAGAATGATTACTAAACATACATTTGTTGGTGAAGGATTTACAAGAAGACCAGTTAAAATGGAAAGAATTATTAGACCTTCAGCATTAAGACAAAAGAAAGCAAATGTGACGCATCCGGAATTACAAGTTACAGTTTTATTACCAATTTTATCAGTTAAAAAGAATCCACAATCACCAATGTATACCACATTAGGAGTGTTAACTAAAGGTACTATTATTGAAGTTAATGTTTCTGAATTAGGATTGGTTACAGCTGGTGGTAAGGTTGTTTGGGGTAAATATGCTCAAGTTACTAATGAACCAGACAGAGATGGTGTTGTTAATGCAATTCTTTTGGTGTAAATTATGTTTTAGTTTTTATTGTATTGATTAGTTTAGTTTAGTTTAGTTTAGCATAATAAATTCAAGTACTTTTGTGGTTTAAAGACTCTAAACGTATAAATGTAGTAAATTCCTTATCAGCGGATTAATTAACAAAGGAAAAGCGGACGTAGATAAAAAATGTATGGCTGGTTCAAAGTTGTGGATGTATTTAAACTACTGGTTTTTCCTAGGTTTTATCACATTACAACCAGTTCTTTTAGTAACTACATATTCATCCAACCATGAAGTTATCCAACTTATCACTGCTATCGTTACTAGCTGCTTTATCTTCTGCTTTACCAACCAATTTAGAACAACAAAATATCCTGGAAGTTGCTCCAATTAATCCATTACCAGAGATTAATAGTGAAGATTTACAAGACTTAATCACTGAAGATGCTTTAAGAAAAAGAGCTGAAAAATTATATGATATTGCATTATTATCAAATGAAACTTTTGGTCATCCAACAAGAGTTATTGGTTCAGTTGGTCATTTTGAAACAATTGATTATATTAAAAGTGAAATTCATAAATTAGGTGGCTTTTATAATGTTTCTGTTCAACCATTTAAAGCATTCATGAGTGAAATTTATGATGTTAAATTAACAATTAATGGTTCAACTCCAAAATCTTTAATTGAGATGGATATGTCACCATCAACTCCAGAAAAAGATTTTGTTTTTGGTAATTTAGTTTTAGCTGAAAATAATGGTTGTATTGAAACTGATTATCCTGAAAATATTAAAGATTCAATTGTTTTAGTTCAAAGAGGTGAATGTCCATTTGGTTCAAAATCTGCACTTGCTGGTAAATTAGGTGCAAAAGCTGCAATTATTTATAATAATGAACCAGGTGAAATTAGAGGTACATTAGGTGTTCCAAAAGATGATGAAATTATTGCACCAACTGTTGGAATATCATTAGAAGATGGTGAATATTATATTAATTTATTAAAATCTGGTGTTTCATTAGATTCATCTGTTTTAGTTGATTCATTTGTTGGTAAAATTACAACATTAAATGTTATTGCAGATACAATTGAAGGTGATTCAGATAATATTGTTATGTTAGGTGCACATTCAGATTCAGTTACTGCAGGTCCAGGTATTAATGATGATGGTTCAGGTACTATTTCATTATTAGAAGTTGCAAAACAATTAACTAAATTTAAAATTAATAATAAAGTTAGATTTGCATGGTGGGCAGCTGAAGAAGAAGGTTTATTAGGATCCAATTATTATGCTGAAACTTTAAGTGATGAAGAAAATTTAAAGATTAGATTATTTATGGATTATGATATGATGGCATCACCAAATTATGAATATCAAGTTTATGATGCAAATAATATTGATAATCCAAAAGGTTCAGAAGAATTAAAAAATTTATACATTGATTATTATGATAGTTTAGGATTAAATCATACATTAATTCCATTTGATGGTAGATCAGATTATGTTGGATTTATTGAACATTCAATTCCAGGTGGTGGTATTGCAGCAGGAGCTGAAAAAGAAAATGAATCTAATGGTTTACCATTAGATGAATGTTATCATCAATTATGTGATGATTTAGATAATTTAGCTTATGATGCATTTTTAATTAATACTAAATTAATTGCTCATTCAGTTGCAACTTATTCAAAATCATTTAAAGGTTTCCCAACTAGAGAATTAGATTCTGTTTCTTTATCAAATACTAAACAAGAATTTAAATATAGAGGTTCACATTTAATTATTTAAATTTAATATTAATTAGATAAAAAAGTTATTTAAAAAGTTATTGAAAATTCATTCATTCGTTAGTTAGTTGTTATTATTTTTATTTTTTGTTTTTTGTTTTATACTTATACCAAAACCACATACATTACATAGTATTATTGTTTTTTTTTTTTATTTATATTTGATATCATTTAATTTAATTTTACATTTTACATTTTTTAATTTTTAATAAAAGTAATGACGAATGTTATTGAAACTATGAAGACATATATATGACATAAAAGAAGAAATGAGGAATTAAAAATACAAAACACATTAAAAGATAAAACTAAGGAACTAAGTAAAAGAACGTTAAAAAGAAAGCAAACAAAAAAGAGTAAAACAATATACATGTATGAAATAAAAAAAACACAAAACAAAAAGATAAAAAGATAAAAAGATAAAAAGATAAAAAGATAAAAAGACAAAAAGACAAAAAGACAAAAAGACAAAAAGATAAAAAGATAAAAAGACAAAAAGACAAAAAGACAAAAAGACAAAAAGACAAAAAGACAAAAAGACAAAAAGACAAAAAGACAAAAAGACAAAAAGACAAAAAGACAAAAAGACAAAACGAAATAATTAATGAAAAGACAAAGAAACGGGATTGAAGTCTAAAAATGAAAAAAAAAAGAAGAAGAAGCTGTGCAGTATTATGAATAAATAAATAAAATGAAATATTATATTATATATGTAAATTGTGTATATGCTGTGTAATAATGTAAATGTAAATTTGATGAAAATAATAAATAAATTAATGTAATCATAGTAAGTTATAATTGAATTTAAAGAAAAAAAAAGGAATCATTATATCATAAAAATTTGAAAAATTTGAAAAATTTGAAATAAAAGATAACATTCATATCATATAAGAATACAAGTAAGTAAATAAAACAATAATGAATATCAAATTCATTAATTGATGAAATATTAGAAATAAAATGAAATGAAATAAAATAAAATAAAATATAATTAAAGATCACTTAAATATTGATCCATTGTATACATTTGATTTTTTTTAAATTTAATTGAAGAATTAGTACCAGTACTATTATTATTCAATGATTGTTGTTGTTGTTGTTGTTGTTGTTGTTGTTGTTGTTGTTGTTGTTGTTGTTGTTGTTGTTGTTGTTGTGAATCAAATTTATAAATATTTGAATCAGGAGTTAAATTATAATCACTTAATTTAATTCCTTCATCATTTGAAGAATTAGAACAATTTGATAATTTTGATGAATTTTGTTGTAATAATAAATCATCATTTGATAAATAATTTTTAAAATTGATTTTTTTACTATGTTTTAATTTACTAAATGAACCATTTGATAAATTTTTATTTTTATTTTTATTAATTATTAAATGTTTTGAATTAAAATTATTAAATGATGAATTAGTTGGAGTTTTATGACCATTTGAAAAACTTAATTGTTTTTTAGTAGTAGTATTATTATCATCATCATCAGTATTATTTAATAATAAATTATGTAAATTTGTATTAGCATGATCAGTTGGTACATTAAGATGAGATTTTGAATTTGAATTTGAATTTGAATTATTAATTGAATTTAATGGAATTCTTTTTCTTGGTATTGAATTTATTGAATTTAATGATGAATTTGAATCTGATGATAATTGTTGTTGATAAATTTTTTTATGTGGTGGTAAAATCATTTTTGGAACATCATTATCATTATAATTATAATCATTAAATGAATCTAATGGTATTGTTTCAATTAATGTATTATCATTTAATAATGTTGGTGAAATTGTTGGTTTATTTAAATTTAAATTTAAATTTAAATTTAAATTTAAATCAGGTGAAATATAATCATTAATATTAGTTGGTAAAGTTTTCATTGTATTAACTGAATCTCTATTTTGTTCAATAATAAATGGATTATTATTATTAATATTATTAATAAATAATTCATCATCATTTGAACTTAATGATTCAATATCAGTTTCGAAATTTTTATTTGATTTATCATTTGAAAAAATACTTGTTATTTTAGTATCAATTAATTTATTATTAATTAAAGAATGTTTATGATTATGAGAATGAATTAAATCATTATGATTTGAATCAATTGGTAATGATAAAGTTGAATCATGATTTTGAAATAAAGGTAAATTTGAAAAAGTTGGTTTTGGTGAAGATAAATCAAATTGAAAATTTGAAATTGGTGAAAATGTACTACTTGCAATTGGTGAATAAGAATAAGATGAAGCATTTAATAATTGAGAATTTAAAGATTGATTTGAATTTGAAGGAGTTAAATTAAATAATTTTGAAAATGGACCTTTTAATCTAGTTGTAAAATTTAATTGATCAATATTATCAGAAATTAAATCTTTTGAATCTGAATTTCTAATAAAATTACCATTAACATTTGAATTATTATTTAAATTATTTAAATTTTTTGTAAATTTATTATTAAATTTTAAGAAATTATTATAATCATTTGAATTTAAAAAACATTTAAAAAAAGGATGATTTTTAATTTTATTTATATTAATTCTATTAATTGGATCTTTAATTAACATTTTTTTTAATAAATCAATTAATAAATTATAATAATTTAAATAAATTTTATTTTTTTTAAATATTGATAAATCATTAAAATTTGGATAATTAATTTCATTTAAAATAATATCATTAAATAATTTAAATTCATTTGTTTGATAAAATGGGAATTTTTCAAAAAATAAATAATAAATTGTAATACCTAATGACCAAATATCAATTTTTAAAGCATTATCTTGATAATTTTCATTATTTTTTTTTAATTTAAAATTATTTAAAAAAGATGATGAAGATGAAGATGAAGAATTATTTTTTTTTAATTTTAAATTAATTTCAGGTGAATCAATCATTTCAGGTGACATAAATAAAGGAGTACCAATTAATTTTTTTGAAATTTCGAAATCATCATCAATTAAATTACCAGTTAATTGATAACAAGTACCAAAATCAGAAATTTTAATTGTACCATTTAAATCAACTAATAAATTTGATGGTTTTAAATCTCTATGAATAATTTTTTTTGAATTTAAAAATTCTAAAGCATTTATAATATTTGTTAATTTTAATTGAATATCTTGAAAAGAATTATTTTGAAATAATAAATTATGATTTAATTCACCAAATTTACAATAATCCATTATAAAATAAATTTTATTATTAATTTGATTATTTATAATTGAATAAATTTTTAATAAATTTGGATGATTAAATTGATTTAAAATATTAATAATTTTAATTTCATTTTTAATTTTATTTAAATTTGAATAATTTGAATAATTTAAAGTTAAATTTGATTTAATTAATTTTTTATTATTAATAATTTTAATTGCATATAAATAATGATTATTTTGATTTAATTGAATTGATAAATTATGATTTATATTTGTTGAAATTAATAAAACTTTACCAAATTTTCCATCACCTAATTTTTTAATAGTTTTAAATTCACCAAGATGAAAAGAATTTGAATTATAAGAATTATAAGAAGTATTTAACATTATATGAATTCAAAGGGGTTATTGATTATTGATTATTGATTATTGATTATTGATATATTAATTTTTAATAATAAGAATTAATAATTAATAATTAATTTAATTATTAAAGGAAGTAGTGAGATGAAGTAGTGATATGAATATGAGCTTGATGATAAATGAATTCAAAGAAAGGAAATGGTAAGAAAGGAGTATTTACAGTATTTACAGTGATCAATTTTGATCTATTTTAGCGTGTTTCGTGGGCAGGCCGATCGACGCAGAGTCGCAGAACCGACGCAGCCGCAGACGCAGAGTTACCCTCTCTCCCCAGCAGTATAAATACTTTCCAATTTCCACTTTTTCACTCAACCTGTTCTGCTCTCTTTTTCTTTCCCCTTTTAAGTAAGCACCAGAAGATAGAATTCTTAACCGAACATGGTTCTTGCCTTTTACCAGAACCATCCGGGATTCTTCTTTATTTAAAATGGTATTATCTTTAGTTTTTGGAATTCCTATCAAGATTATTTAGTTACAGTTTACTGAATTGAATAATCCATAATGCATCACCACATGGGAGACTATCGACGTATCGACGTAGTGTAAGTCTGTCGCACAACAAATCCGTAGTACAGGTTTTTGTTTTCGGAAGACGCGATGGAGTGCATGTAAAACAACAACATAACACGTACTAAGACCACACAAGCTTATAAGGATAAGCTTATATTTAACGTTAGCTGTTTGTTATAATTTAATATTGTAATTAATATATATTAATTAAATGGTTAGTTGTATATACGCTGATATGAAGATATCGATAATAGTTTTCTAGTGAGTATAAGTAAATACGATATAACAGGCGAATTTAATTATTTATAGTGTGGAAAAATGGTCTAGAATGTTATTGGATAATTAAGTTTACTATGGAGAGACGCGTTGTTTTGGTTTGTTGTTGTTGTTGGAGAGGGGGAGAGAGAGAGAGCGGGAGAGCGGGAGAAGGGTCCTGGGGGAGGGTATTGAACAACAGACAGAGTATAAGGATAGGGATAGGGATAGGGTAAGTGTAAGTATAAGTTGGATAACAGTATAGACAGTAGACAGTATAGACATAGAGACCAATCAATATCCTTCAAGCATTCATTCCCCCCTATCCCTATCCAGTGATTCTCCTCGTCCGCCTTTCCCTTTCCCTTCCCTTCCCTGCAAAAGAGAAAGCGCGCTGTGCTCTGTGTTCAACGTTAAATAAAACTAAAATTAAAAACAGGGAAACATTTTATCATTTTATTTTATCATTTTATTTTATCATTTTTACCACTTCAAGTCTTCAACTTCATATCACATTCACTACTAGTCACTCGTTTATTACTACTATCATGGTTCTTATTGATTATTTAATTAAAAGATCATCTTCTGATGATGATTGTACAGGTGGTTCTCAATATTGTCAAACTGGTGAATCAACTTCAACTCTGACCATCTGTTTAGCTGTCATCATACCTGTTGTTTGTGTTGCTGTTGGTTTAGGTCTTATTGCTTGGAGAACCTATAAAAGAAATAAAAAAGAAGCTTTAGATGATGATGATCCTGATTTTAATGGTGAAAATACTATATTACCTGATTATCCATCAACAAAAGATGATTATTTATCAAATGCTCATTTCCCAAATGGTGAAAACCCTTTTGAAAATGATACTGATTTAAGATATCCTGAAAAATTAATTAATCAAACTGCAAATAATAACTATAGACAACCTCAATCTCAATTTAAATCAAATGATGATTTATCTTCATTTGATAGTAATAATAATAATAATAATAATAAACGTAAAACTAGAATTGAATCTTTTGTTTTACCTTTTGCTGATGAAACTCATTCAAAACATTCTTTAGAATTCTTATCAAAACAATTAGGTGGTGATTTCGAAGGTTATAAAATCCCTGAACAAGAATCAAGAATTCATTCTGCTTCAAATTCAAGAAAATCTTCAATTTCAAATTTTAATGAATTAAATATAAATAATTTATCAACAACTAATATTGAAAAACAATTATCAAATAATTCAAATATTAATAATAATAATAATAATAATAATAATAATAATAATTCTCCTTCAAAATTAAGAACTCAAATAAATTCTTTAGATTCTGATGATTCAAATAAAACTAATTTAAATAATAATAGTTCAATGTCTCCAGTTACTTATTCAACTCCTGATGAATCTTTTAAAAGAAATTCTGATGATAATGATGATTTTAAATTACAAGATCCTGAAGATTGGAATATTAAAGAACCAAATAATCAAAAAGATTTAAATCAATTAAATTATAATGATTCTGGTGATTCTGTTATGATTCGTGTTAATCCAAATAATGTTCCTGATTTAAATGAAGTTTTAATTGATGATAATAATGGTGAACCAATTACTCAAGAAGAAGAAGAACAAATTAAAAGAATGAAATCGGTTTATAAAGTTTATTTTTCAAGAGAAAATTCAATGAAATCTTCTTCAAGAAAATCAACAACTGAAATTCAATTTAATGATGATAATTTACCTCCATTACCTTCTTATCCAAAACAAGCTGTTACTTCTTCAAATGATAATTTATTATCAATTCCAAATAATACTGATGATCCAAGAGCTTCTGTTACTTCTTCAATTTATATCCCAGCTAATAATAATGTTAATACTGAAGGTAATTATCCACATCAAAATATTCAAAATATGATGATGCAACAACAACAAATGATGCAACAACAACAACAACAACAAAGAAATATTACACCACAATTTGTTCAAAGAAGACCTAAAAAACCACAAGAATTAAAAAAATTACAAGCTTTACCATCACCACATGAATTTCAAAATAGAAATTCAACAATAGAAACTTTTAATGAATTTGAAAAATCAAATAAATATGAAGAAAAAAATAAAAATAAACCAAAAATTAATCAAAATTTTAATCCAATAGAAAATATTAAATGGGGTCAATCTAATTTTTCAAATCCATCTCCATCACAAATTAGAGATTCAATTGTTATGTATAATCCAGTTGAAATTAATTATGATAAAACTTATAGACCAAAAGGTACATTAACTGATCAAATTAGAATAAATTCAAATAATTCAAATTCTCCTTCATTACATTCATTAAAATCTCCACAATCTCCATTATATGGTTTTCATGATGCAATACCTGAAAGACCACATGGAGCTGAAAATTTAATTCCACAATCTGGTTCTCAAGCCGATTTAAGAAAATATATGGGTAATGCAAATCTTTAGATTTTTTTATGTATTTACTTTCATAATATTAACTGATTAAATTGATTTTTTTTTAATATATGTTATCTTATTTTATTTTATTTTATTTTATTTTATTTTATTTCATTGTCTTTTTGTTGTTTTGTTTGCTGCTGGCATTGCTTAATTTTATTAATTTTATTACCTTGTTTTTTATTTTTTCTTCTTCTACTTTATGGTCGTCGTCATTCATACAATTTTTTACATTTACATTATTATAAAATATTCTATAAAACATTTACAAAGTTTTATATTATTTTTATTTTTATTATTATCACTATCATTTTAAAATATACCTTTTTGTAAATTATCTTTTTTTTTTTACTTATATTTTTGTTATTATTATTATTATTATTATTAAACTCTTTATTTTATTCCTATTTTTATTTTTATTTTTATATTTAACTTTTTGATTAAACGTGAATCTTCTTATGTTTAATTTACTTGAATTTGTTGTTTCTGTTTTATTTGTTTTACTAAATTAAATTAAATTAAATTAAAAATTGAATTAAATCGAAGTTCCCCCGAGTCTCGCCGAAATGTTTATGTTTTACCGAATAATTTAAGAAAAGGAAAAGGAAAAGGAAAAGGTGTCTTTAATTTACTATGATTTACTATGATTTATTCCTAAATTTCAATCAATTTCACCATTTTCAACCATGCCACCTCAAATGAAAGGTTTAGTCCAGTTTATAACGGACATTAGAAATGCAAGAGAATCTGAAGATGAACAAACTAGAATTCAATCTGAATTAATTCATATTGAAAAACAATTTCAACAATCAAATTTATCTTCTTATCATAGAAAAAAATATATTTGTAAATTATTATATATTTATATATTAGGTAATGATATTCAATTTGGTTTTCAAGAAGCTATTAAATTAAATGTTTCAAAAAGTTATAGTGAAAAATTTATTAGTTATATTGCATTAGAAATTTTTTTATCAATTGATTCATTAAAAAAACCATTAATTGTTCAATCAATTAAAAATGATTTAAATTCATCAATTGAAGAATTTAATTGTTTAGCATTACAATTCATTTCAAATATTTCTTATGATCCATTAATTGCAAATGATTTTATTGATGATGTTTTTAAATTTATTAGATCACCAACTTCATCAAATTTATTAAAAAAAAAATCTTGTTTAGCTTTATTAAAATTATTTAAAACTGATTTATCAATATTAGATTTACATAATGATTGGATTTCAAGAATTATACCATTAATTGATTCTGATGATTTTGGTTTATCATTATCTGCAACTTCATTAATTGAATATATTGCTAAATTTTATCATAATTTATGTAATTCATCAGTTATTTTATCAATTAATAAATTATATAAATTAATTGTTTTAAATGAATGTCCAAATGATTATTATTTTTATGGTAAACCTTCTCCATGGTTAGTTTGTAAATTATTTAATTTATTAGAAACAATGATTCCTGATGCAACAAATTCAAATTTATTAGATAATGAATCATTAGTTAAAATTAAAAAAATTGTTTCAATTTCAATTACAAATTCAATTAATAATCAATCTACTGGTCCTGGTTCAACTGCTAATTCTTTAGAATTTAAAAATACTTCAAATTTTGTTTTATTTTCAGCTTTATCATTAGCTGCTCATATTGATCCATCATTTGATCAAGCTCATAAAGCATCTGAAGCTTTATGTTCATTATTAGAAACTTCTGATATTAATTCAAGATATTTAACACTTAATGCATTAACTAAAATTGCATCAAGATCAGATGGAGCTGGTTTAACATCAATTACAAATAATTTAGAATTAATTTTTAAATTTTTAAAAGATAGAGATGTTTCAATTAAAAGAGCTTCATTAGATTTAATTTATGTTATTTGTAATTTTAAAAATGTTAAAAAAATTTGTTCAGATTTATTAAAATTTTTAATTATTAGTGATTTTACAATGAAATCTGAAATTGCAATTAAAATTTCAATTTTATCAGAAAATTTTACAAATGATTCAAATTGGTATATTTTAATTATGATTAAATTATTATATTTAGCTGGTAATTTTATTAATGATGATGTTTGGCAAAGATTAATTCAAATTGTAATTAATAATGAATCAACTCAAATTTTAGCTTGTAAAACTTCAATTAAATATTTAACAATGACAAATAATTCAAATGGTACTACTAATAATGGTAGTGGTAGTAATTCAAATAATAATAATAATAATAATAATAATACAAGTGAATCATTATTAAAATTAACAAGTTTTTTATTAGGTGAATTTGGTTATTTAATTGAAGATGAATATTCAAGTGAAATTCAATTTGAATTATTAAATGATAAATATTTTCAAAGTTCATTAAATTCAAGATCAATTTTATTATCAACATTTTTAAAATTTTATAAAAGATATCCAAATTTAAGAGATTTAATTATTAATTTATTTACAATTGAATCAGATTCATTTAATTTAGAAATTCAACAAAGATCATTAGAATATTTAAAATTAATTAATTTAAATGATAATTTAAAATTATTAAATTTAATTACTTTACAAATGCCACAATTTATATCAAAGAAAAATTCAATTTTAATTAAAAGATTAGGTATTAATATTCAAACAATTGAACAATCATTTAAATTACCAAATTTAAATGATTTACAAAAATTAAGAAATGAATCAAATTCTTCATTAAATATAAAATCAAAAAATAATTCAAATAATAATTTATCAAATACTACAAATAGTAAAAATAATTCATCAAATAATTTAACATTAAAAAAATCAACTCCACCACCACCACCACCTTCAAGACATAGTAGATTAATTAAACCACCAACTCCAATTATTCCATTATCATCAAATAGTCCTGATTTAATATCATCATCAAGGCCAGGATCAAATACAAATTCAAATTCAAATTCAAATACAGAACTATTAATTGATTTAAGTGATAATAATAATGATAATAATATTTTAAATGAACCAATTTATTCATCAAATTGGAAAGAAGGTTATTATAGATTAATTCATTTTGATCAAGGTATATTTTATGAAAATTCATTAATTAAAATAATTTATAGATTAAAAAGAGAAAAAAGTACATTACATTTACAATTAATTTATTTAAATAAATCACCAATTAAAATAAGTGGATTAACAAGTCAAATAATTTCAAATTGTAGTAGTGAAGATAAAAATTATATAGTTAATATTATTAAAAATCCAGATTCAACAATTAATGAATCTAATAAATCAATTCAATTAATTGATTTTATAATTAATTCTAAATTTACAAATGATGAATCACCAAATTTAATTATAAGTTTTAATTCTGGTTCAATTACAAATTTAAATTTAAAATTACCAATTTTATTAATTAAAACATTAATTCCAGGTCAACCATTAAATAAAGAAGTTTTTTTTACAAGATGGAATCAAATTAATTTAAATTTAGGTTTAAAAGGTGAATTTCAAAAAATTATAAAATGTAATAAAATTCAAAATATTAATTTATTAAAAAGATTAATTGAATTAATTGGTTTTAATAATTTAATTGATTTAGATCCAAATCCAAATAATCTGGTTTGTGCTGGGATTTTGAATTTAATTAATGGTAATTCTGGTGTTTTATTAAGATTAGAATTAAATCCTGTTGATTTAATTATGATTAGATTGACTATTAGATGTACACAAGTTGGTATTTCTGAAATTTTAGTTGATACATTAAGTGATTTATTAATGAATGAATCCTAGAGATTTTATTTTATTTTATTTTATAATTAAATTAATCAAAATAGTAAAATACTATAGTAATTTATTGTAAAGTAGTAAATTTGTAAAGTTAAGCGAAAACGAAAACCATTTTCAAAATAGTCAAAGTAGTCAAAGTAGTTACTTTATCTTAATTTAACTCCAATTAATTCAATTTATGTTTATTAATTCAATAGTTAGAACCAACAATACTAAATATTCTAATTTATCAATCAAACAATTCAAAAGATTTAAACAATTTATACCAAATATGAGTTTAGAATATACAAAAGAAAGATCAACTGAATTAATTTCAAATGCAAATTCAATTCAATCAAAAGTTAATGAATTAAGTTCAAATAAAACAAGATTAGTTTGTGTTTCTAAATTAAAACCAGCAAGTGACATTCAAGCATTATATGATAGTGGTTATAGACATTTTGGTGAAAATTATGTTCAAGAATTAATTGAAAAATCAAAAATTTTACCAAAAGATATTAAATGGCATTTTATTGGTGGATTACAAACTAATAAAACAAAAGATTTATCTAAAAATATTAATAATTTATTTGCTGTTGAAACTATTGATACTGAAAAAAAAGCAAAAAAATTAAATGATTATAGATTAAATAGTGAATTTAAAGATTCAATTATTAATATTTATTTACAAATTAATACATCAAATGAAGAAAATAAATCAGGTTTGAATTATTCAGATGTTGAAAATATTGAAAATTTAATTAAATTTATTTTAAATGATTGTAAACAATTAAATTTAATTGGTTTAATGACAATTGGATCAATTTTTCAATCAATTAGTAAACCTGATGATGGAAGTGAAAATCAAGATTTTAAAAAATTAGTTGAATTAAAAGAAAAATTAGATTCTAAATTTAATTTAAAATTGGAATTAAGTATGGGTATGTCAAGTGATTTTGAAGAAGCAATTAGACAAGGTTCAACATCTGTTAGAGTTGGTTCAAATATATTTGGTAGTAGACCAGCAAATAATGGACATTAGATGAGTTGATTTTATTGATCTTTTTTACATACATTTTTAAAATATATATTCTTTAACTTATTATTAATTTGAATCATTAAATTAACCAATAAACCAATAAACCATTAAATTTATGTAGATTTAATAGATTATGTAGTATTTAAATGTATTTTCTTATCAGTAATCAGTGCGCCTTAAATTTTTCAACGTTATCAAGAAAGTGGAAAAGTGGAAAGTGGTTGTTTTCTTTCTTTTCTTTTCAACTGGTTCTCCAGCTAAAACAACTCTCGTTAAGACCATGGCTCCAAGGAAAACAAAGAATAAATCTTCAAGAAGTAACGCTGGTAGATATGAAACTAAAAAAGTCCCAGTTGAAACTTATGAATCTGATGATGAATTAGAAATAGTTGGAAATGAAAAAGAAATTGAAAATGATAATGAAAATGAAGATTATGATGATAATAAACAATTAGATGAAAATTATAATGAACAAGAATTATCAGAAATGTCTGTTATTGAATACTATTTAAATGTTTTCGAACAATCATGTTCATGGAATTGTTTTATTCAATTTTTAATTTTGATTTTTTTTTCAAATATAATTTATTTAAAATTTGGTGATTTATATTTAAAAGATTTGAAAATTCAACAAGATTTATTTAATTTATGTTTTATATTGATTGCAGTTTTAATTGAATTGGCAGTTGCTCTTAATGGTGTCTTTAAAATTTATATAAAAGATTTAAAATTACCTAAAGATGAAAGAATTAATTATGATAGACCTGAATTATTAGAATTTAATTATATTTATTGTGTCTTTTTACCAGTTGTTATATCATTTTTGAAAAAACCTGATTTATTACCAATTATTGCACCATGTGTAACTCAATTATCAAATACTCAACCTGTTGTTAAAATCTTAGTTTCATTAGTTGTTGGATTTCAAACATTAAGTGAAAATTCAATATTTAATTTTCAACAAATTATTGCTGTTCCATTGATTTTCTTTGCTATTTATTATTCATTAACTAAATATACTTTAAAATCATTTACTGAACCAGAAAAAAATTTAATTGGATGTATAATTATTATTTTAATGTTTGGTATTAATAATGAAAGTCATATTATAATTCAAATATTACAAAAATTAATTTTTTCATTTGGTTTAGGTGTTATTTTAAATATACCATTAGTTGAAATTTATTTAAAAAGTGATACTGAATCTTCAACAAAAGTTTTATTAACTGTATTAATTCATTTAATTTTTAATTCAATTGGATTTTTCTTAAGTTTTAAATTATTAAAACCAATTTTATCAATGAATCCAATTGAATATTTAATTAAATTTGTTAATGAAACAGATGAAAGATTATATATTTTAAAAATTTGGTTAACAATTTCAATTATAGTTATACCATTAATTTTATTAATTTCAACTAAATTACCATTAGATTTCCGTAGAAAATCATGGCATTATATTATGTTTATTATTTTATTCTATCCATTAATAATTGATCCAGAATTAGTTTCATTAGCATTAATTGGATTATTAGGTTTATTTTTATTAATTGAATTACAAAGAAGTATTAATTTAAAACCATTTGGATCAATTTTTTATAGTTTGTTAAAACCATTTCAAGATAAAAGAGATAATTCAAATTATATTGTTGTTTCATATATTTTCTTAATATTAGGTATAGCATTACCAATTTGGTTTAATGGATGTTTAGGTGGGAAAGAATCAAGTATTGGATTAATTACATTAGGTTTAGGTGATTCAAGTGCTTCATTAATTGGTAAAAGACTTGGATATCATAAATGGTTTAATAATTCAAAGAAATCAATTGAAGGATCAATTGCATTTTTTATTGGTAGTTCAATTGGATTATATTTATTTAAAATTTATGAACAAAATAATTATAGTAATACAGTTATTTTAATTACATCAATTATAACATCAATTGTTGAAGGTACAACTGATATGAATGATAATATATTAATTCCTATGATTGGATATCTTACTTTGAATTTATTAGATAGATTTTGAATTTTTAAATAGATAAATTATATACAAATTAGATAAAATAAATTAAAAGTTATTAAATTTAAGTTAATTGCAATTGAAAAAGTAAACAGTCACGTGCACACATCACGTGCGTGCGTATATGCGTATATACGTGCCCAGGTCTGCGGCTCGAACTGCCACCTGACACCGCGTCCTGTGCGGCTCAAACGATCATGTTTTTTAAACTCTAAATCTGGGGTAATTAATTAATCCGGATTGATTTGATTTTGTTGGGAGAATTTAACTTAGAGAAGTCTAGCTTTCCTCCCTATAGCAGATATTCCAGTAGTAACAAAGTACAACCAACAATACCATCCTCATTCCCAACTCTCCAATACCATCTCCATCCTCCATCATCTGCTTCCTCTCTGCGGAATACTTCCCCCTTTTCCCCCGCTCGCCCACCGGAGAATGCGCCGCACCGAATAAGCCGCACTCCCACCCCATGCACTGTCACCAGTTTTTTCGTTACTTTCAATTAATTAAAAGGGAAACCACTTTTCCTTCTGACTTTTCCTCTTCAAACAAGTGTTGTACCTCATATTTCATGTCATAAAATGGTATCTGCTTCACTCATGTCTCAGAAAAGAACTAGAAGAAGACACAAGAACTCCCATCTGGGGTGTCAGACGTGTAAAAAAAGAAAAATCAAGTGTGATGAACGTTTGACTCCATATTGTCGAAATTGTGAAAAAATGGCATTAACATGTTCTTATAGTTTATTGTCTGAAGCTGAATTAAATGAATTAAAACAAACTAAATTAAAGAGAGAGAAAGAACTACAAGATGAGTTAGAAAAAGCTTCAAGTGAATCAATTATAACTACTACTGCAAGTCCTCTTTTACCTTCTCCGATACAACAACAACAAGAACAACAATTACCATTTTCATTATCATTATCATTGCCATTGCCATTGCCATTGCCATTGCCATCATCACTGTCATTATCAGAAATAAATCAAGATCAAAATGATTTACAAATACCTTCTCCTCCTCCTCCTTTACATCCTCATGTTTCTATTTCTTCAACAAGTTCATTGAATACTGACCTTTCACTTGATGAATTCTTAGATCCAATATTACAAAATATGCCAACAACAACTCCTGATTATTTACATTTACATTTAAAATCAGAAGTTTTTGACTTTAATAATATAAATGTTACTCCTTTATTTTCAACTGATAGCAACAATACCAATAATAATAATAATAATAATATAATTAGTAATTATAGTTATTCTGCAAAAATTAATAAATTTTCAAGAAAAGTTAATAAAAAATTGCCAGTTTATTCAGCTGAATTGACATATACAAAACAAATTGTTGATTTATTAGTTGTTGTTAAACAATTTTGTTTTATGAAAGAATCTGCAAATACTTTATTTACTGATCATTTACAAGGTCATATGACCGGTTTATTATTTAAAAAAATATTACCATTAGCATCTTTTTCAAGTAATACAAGATATGCTTTATTGACTTCTGTTGTTAATTATCTGAAATCTGTTTTACCAATTCAAACATATTGGAATGTTGATAATTTACCAAGTTTAATTCAATTTTTAAATAATTATCAAATTAATATATTTGATAAAGTTTTATTAAAATCAAAAAATTTAATTAGTAAATATAAATTATTATCATATGCTCAAATTGAAAATTTAATTTGTTCTCAATCTTTTGTTAATGGTGCATTATATTATGAAGATTATGATTTTAATAGATTTATGTTAACAACTTCTGGTTCTTATGCTGTTGCTTTAGGTGGTACAAATGCAACTCATTTAAAAAATGTTGCTGATGATACAATTCATTCAGTCTCATCTTTAGCTTCATTTTTAATTCATAGTTTTAAAACTTTATACTTTCCAGATTATAATCCAGAATTTTTAAATGAAATTTTATCAAAACTATTAATTTTTGGAGATTTAAATAATTTAAATGAAAATACAGCAAATACTAGACATTATTTAAAATTTAAATTGTTAAAAGATTTTTTAATTGAATATATTAATAAATTAATTTATTATCAAAAATTACAAGGTTGTTTAAAATATTCACCACAATTTACATTAACTTTATCAAAAAAATTCTATATTATATTACCACCTGATTTAAATAATCACATGTTTATTTCAGATTTAGATTATACATTAAATTTATTTTATTTGGCAGTTGGTGAAGGTTTATGGGCAATTATACCTGAATGTGCATTTTTAGGTACACCTGATTTCTTAGGTGGTTTAAGATATGGTGTTCAAGAATTTGCAAAAATTGATTTATTAATGAAATCTTATAATTATCATAATGAATTTAAACAATTTAATACTTATTTAATTAGAATATTTACATTTTTTTCAAAAAGAAGAAGATTATTATTTAAATATTTAATGTTAATTGATCCATTTAAAAATATTAAAGTTGAAGATATAGAAAAATCATCAAAGGGAAATGAATTAATTGAAAAATTTATTTCAAAATCAAAAAAACTGAAGAAATCAAAAGAAATTCAATTCAAATCATTTGAAAATAATTTTATTTCATTTAGTTCTTATCCACATAAAGAAACAACAATGAATTTAACGTTAAATAACATTTCTTCATCATCATCAGCTGAATCTGCAATTGATTTTGATATGTATGATTATGATAATAATAATAATAATTCAACATCAACAACAATTAAAAATGAATCACCATCATCAATAACATCATCTGAAAATTCATTATCACATAATAATAAACAAAGATCAGAATCATTATCATTAGGTCAATCATTTCAAGCTCCAATTATGTTACCTGATTATTTAAATCAAGATTTAGAAAACATTTTAAATTTTGAAAATTTAGATTATAGTACAACATCAACAACAACACCTATACTTAATGAATCATTCAAAAACCTGGTTACAAAAAATACATTATTTAATAATGGTTTATTCATAGGTGATTTTGATCCTGATCAACATGTTAATCCTGATGTTGAAATTGCAAGTTTAAAAAATCAAGCATTATTATCAAGTATAAGTAATGATGTTACAGCTTTATGCTTTTTATTAAGAAAGAAAGTTATTGAACATGGTTAAGTTCTTAGTTCTATCATGTTTTTTTCTTTTAATTTCTTAATATTCTTTTAATAATTAATAATGGATTTGTGTTTTTTAATTTTAATTTTTATTTTTTTTGGTTTGTTTCTCTTCTCTTCTCTTTTGGTTCTATTTTCTTCTTAATGTTATTAATGTTTCAATGTATGATTTACATTTTTTTTGGTTTTATTTTACTATGTTATCCAATACGTCGTATGCATGTCTTCTAGCTTTATTTTTGATTTCATCTTTATTCATCTTTATTCATCTTTATTACCCCCATTTTAAACATTTAAAACAATTCAAACAATTTCATTCAAAAAAACTATTCCTTTTCAACAACAATCAACAAAATAAATAAATAAAATTACTAAACTAGGTTTCATTTTCACAATAACGATTTCATGTCTCTTTATGATTTTTTTTTTTCATCTCTCTCGATCTCTCCTTTTTTTACTACTACTAAATACCAATTAAACCTTTTATTATTTTACTCTTTTGTTTTTTTGTTTCTTTGTTTCTTTGTTTGTATTATGTATATTGCATGAATATATAAAATTAACGATTAATTAAAATAACAAACAATTTCGAATCATGTATGTAATTAATGTAGTTAATAATTAGTTATAATTAGTTATAATGAAATAATAGTTTATATGAAAAAGTAGATAGATGGATAAATAGTAGAAATATATAATATAAGAAATAATTAAAAAAAACAAAAGACATAAATAAAAATGAAAAAAAGTAAAATAGTAATTTGTTTAAGAAGATAAAACATAAAAAGTATATAAAAACAATTAATTAATTTAAGCAATATAATAAAATATAAAATAAAATCAAAAAAAAATTATCAATATAATTAAGTAAAAAGGCAACAACAACAATTAATTAATGATAATAATTTTTTTTGAAAAATAAAAAAGAACAAACATGGTATGGTATACACAAAATATAAAAAGAAGGTTAAAAGAAAATATAAAATAAAAAGAGTAAACAAAATAAAACTAAGGCGATAAGATAAGATAATGTCGATATAAAAAATGAAAATGAAAAAAAGACAAATTAATAAAAAAATAAAAAAATAAAAAAATAAAAATGAATGAAATTTATCATGCATATAATAAAAATAAAATAATTAAAAAAATGATTGAAAAAATAGTTGGATAATAATGATTATTTTAATGATATGTAAAAATAAACTTGTTTTGAATAACGAAAGACTTAAGGTGAGTTGTATAAATTATTAATAATATACAAAAATTGTAATAATAGTGAAATTTTATCTATATCATAAAAAATGTAATAATTGTAATTGGAAGCGATAATATAAATATTAATAGTTGTAAGCAAAATTGAAGTAAGTATCGTTTTATATCATTAAAAGTTAAATTGAATAAGGAAGTTGAGTAAGAGAAAAAAAAAGCTAATTAAAGTGTATCAAAATAAATGGAAAAAAAGCAATAGTTAATTGTATCATAATTGAAAAATAAATGTAAAAATGTGTGTAATGAAAACATATGAAGCAAGCAAATTTTTTAAGAAAATTGAATGGATATATAATAATGTATATGAATGAAAACAAAATTGCATAGTAATAATAATATCTTTTGATTTAATATCCAAAAAGCATAATCAATTATCATAAAAAATGGAATAAAAATTGTATATATTTCAAACCCAAGTTATAAACAAAAAACTAAAATATAATATAGTATAGTATAATGATAAAATTTGAATTATTGATCAACAAGAAAACAAACAAAGGAAAGAAAAGAAAGAAAAAAGGATCACAAAAACAAAACAAAAAAAGATAAGTTGAAAGTAATGAAAAAAAAAAAAATATCAATCATTCTATAGAACAAAATGACAAAATTGAAGTATATGTATAATTTTCAAAAAAGTGTATTATTAAAACAATGAATAAAAAAAATATATTATAGTATTAATGAATATGAAACAACAAAATCAGAAATCCAGTTTCTCTCGTAATTAAATTAAATGAATTGTAAAATAGTAATAAAAGTGTTGGGGATATCAAAACATTAAAAAAGACAAAGTTGAATATAATGGAGATTGAATTAAAATGGATTAAATAGAATTACTATCAATATTATTAGTGTTAGTGTTAGTGTTAGTGTTGGTATTATCAACAGCAACGGCATTTGTGGTTAAAGTACTAGCATTAGCTGATGAAGTTGAACTACTAGTATTAGCTAATGATGTTGAGCTACCAGTAGTAATATTAGCTTCATTATTTTCATTATCATCATTTAAAAACCAATAACGTTCTTTAAGAATATGTGGAGTTGTCATTTCATATTTAAACATTTCAATTAAACTAAAGAAGATTTTAGAATGGAAATAAACAGGTTGTTCAATTTCACTTAGATGGAAGATTTGTTCTTTATTTGGTAAATCGTCCATAACAACATAATCATTTGATCTTGATGATCTTGAAGCAGGTGGAGTTTTTAATCCAGTAGTTTTTTCTAATTCATAATCTAATAAAGGTTTATAAGTTTTTTCAATTGGTAATATAGCACATAACCAAATTCTAGTTTTATAAATTTTAAATAATTCTTTAATTAAACCTCTAAAATCTAATCTTTGTAAACAATAGTAATAAATAATTAACTTCTTTTTATCAAATTGGAATTCAACATTCTTAATAATTAAATCTAAATTCAATGAAGCAGCATAATTTAAACAAATTCTTAAAGCCATCAATTCATCGTTATATTTAGTTGTTAATTGAGTTAATTCATGAGGTTTTGCAAATCTTAAAATTTGTTTATTTGGTAAAGTGATAAAATTTTCATCTTCATTAATTATTGATTTTTGTGGTTGTTGTTGTTGAGTTTGAATCATTGATGGTTGTTGTTGTAATTGTTGATTTGGAAGCATTGATTGATTTAAACCATTTTGTTGATTCATAGCTTGTGGTAATGGAGGTTGTTGTTGTTGAATTGGAGCATTATTTGATGGATTTGCATTACCAAATTCTAAACTTTTTAAATGTAATTTCTTTTTTAAGTAATTAAAAAATAAAGCAAATCTAAATTCAATAACTGGTTTTAAAACCATAACTAAATCCTTACCTCTATCACCTTCAATAATAATTAAATCTTTTGGCATTAATTGTAAATTTGAAGTTTTTGGAAATGAAATAATATCTAATCTACCATTTTTATTTAAAATTAATGAATAATTTTTAGTGGCTTGATGATTTGCTGATTTTAAATCTTCATTTTGAGTTAATAAATAATCTAATAATTTATTAACACCTTTTTGAATAAAAGGTAATTTATCATTTTGTTGAAATGATGATGAAGAATCATTGGCAATTGAAGATCTTGGAGATGGGGAATGTTGATCATTTAAATCTAAGATTAGATTCAGTTCATCAACAATTCTCATTGAAATATCAAATTCACCAAAATATTGTGAACATTGATGAAAACGAGATTTTAATTCAGCAGAAGTAACAATTGTATTTGAATTTCTATCTAATAACAATCCATTTTCTAATGGAATTGAATTTTTTTCTTCAATTAAATCATTAATACCAAAACTATTTTGATTTGAAGAAGCGGAAGAAATTGAAGATTGATGTTGCTGTTGTTGTTTTTGTAGCATTGAAGATTGAAATTGATTGAAAATATTATTTGAATCAACTTGTTGAAGATGAGATTGAGGGAATCTTGAATTTAAACCCCTTGGAGAATCATGATAAGAAGAAAACAGAGAACCAGAACCATCAACTGAATTATTTCTTGCAGTTAAAGAAGCAACATTAATACCACCTCTTAAATCTAAATTTGAAGTTGATTCAAAAAATCTTGAGCTACCCATCAAAGAAGGAGCCATTGGCTGTTGTTGTTGCTGCTGTTGTTGTTGTTGTTGTTGTTGTTGTTGTTGTTGAAATTGATCTAATTTATTATGTGTTGTATAATGAATTTCAGCAGCATAACTTGGTCTTCTTGAAGAAATTGAGTTAACACCTCCTTGCAGTTCCAAAGGTAAAGCAAAAGTATTAAATTGAGGTTGAGATTGATTTTGATATTGTTGTAAATGATTTTGAATTGATTGTTGATTTTGTTGTTGTTGTTGCCAATTAGATTGATTACTTGAAGTACTCACAATTGAATCACTTCTTAATGAACCTAAAGGTGAATTTGGAGAACGAGTTTCATCTGGATAACCAAGTTTTGAACCAAAAGTTTCAGCAAAACTATCTCTTTTAAAAGGAGGTCTAAAATATTGTTGATTTTGTTGATTTTGTTGATTTTGAAATTGAAATTGTTGTTGTTGATTTGAAACTTGTTGTTGTTGTTGTTGTTGTTGTAATTGTTGTTGATTTGTTAAAGCAAGTTCTAATTGTAGAGGTAAAGAGTTAGTTTGAGGTGGAGGATGAAACCAATTTGAATTTTGATTAAATTGATTTGAAGACTGTTGTTGGTTAATATTATTATTATTATTATTATTATTATTATGAGAGAATAAAGTATTATTTGGAGAAGGTTGATTACTTGAATGAAAAGAAGTAAAATTTTGATCAGAAATAGTTTGAGCAAAAGGACTATAAGTATTAAAAGAAGACATATTAATAATCTATTAAATTGGAATATAATTTATAAAATGGTGACAGTGAGACTCTGAGAGATAAAGGGTAAGAATGTATAAACTAAACTTGATATTTTAATAATTTTATAGAAAGAGAGCTGCTCAGCTGGAGAATGGGAAATGGGAAATGGAATACGCGTCTTTAAAAGAAGTTGATGAAATAGATATGAAACAGGTGATGAACAAGAGCAAATAGTAATAATAAAGAATATGAATATGAATCGAAATAGGAATAGGAATAGGAGGTCTTTATAAGCAGAAGGCCAGAAGAAGAGTTGTTGAAATGGAAATGGAAATGGAAATGACGTTTTATCGATCAAATTAAGTTTAATAACGGATATGATTAACAATAAGACAAGACAATGAAAGGATCGGGAGAGGAAGAGAAGAGCAATATTAAAGGTGATGGTATATATAGGTCTTTTGAGTTGAAGAGGAAGAGGAAGAGCAATTAAGAGCAAGGGATATTGATATCGATGGCAAATATCAGTAGATATAAAGGAAATGAAACTAACATCTTAGTGGTTACTTAGTCAAGAGAAAATCAGGAAATGGTCTGAAAAGGCAGCCTATCAGATCGCTTTAAGGCGGCCCCGTGAGCACTCAGTGAGCAGTGAGCACGTACGCCCTGTTCGAAAATTTCTCTGCGCGTGCGCGTGCACGTCGGGATATCGGCCACTGCATGCGGTGCTGCCGTGCACCAGCTAGACTCACCAGTACACCCCCAGGAGGCCCTGTGGCGCCAACGATTGTTCGATATAATCTATAGCTTGCATGATAATCGATCCATGGACCATGGTCCATAATTAATTGTACGTCCTTTAAATTCTTTAATTTATTAATTAATTGGAGAGATCGATATATATATGTGAAATTTACAAGTAGAATAACTCTGAATAAGTAAAGTAAGATGTGATATGATATCGATGTACGTACCATTCCCATTTCCCTGGTGTTGATTCTGTTGAATCCCCTTAAACTTCCCTATATCTGCCAGCTAGTTGGTTGGCTGGTTCAAAACTTCAGAACTTCAGAAGTGATCATCTGAGCTAAAATGAGTTAGATCACAAACTTAAATTTATCTGAATTTCAATTAATTTCCAATAATAATTAATCTATATAGCTAGCTATAATTATTATACGTATAGACGGTATATACGTATAGTTCATGGTGTTTGTAATTACGTACATCTACATGTACATGTATGTATGATATCCCAAATAATTACACCACAATTAACACAACACAGTTAATCATTTAACATTCTACATTTTATACAAATTAATTCAAACACCTAGATAGATCGATATAGCTAGTGATATTCGTGAATTATAAGTAAAAAGTTAAAACTGCAATTAACTTATAGTTTCAACGTTTCAACGTACGCGTTTTATTTTTTTTTAGTGTTCAATTACGATAGCCAGGGCTAGTTCTATAGCTATATAGTTATTGTACGTGTATTTAATTTTCATCTTTTTTTACCCAATTAATTTAATTATTAATTTCTTAAATTCTAGCTATATGATTTGATTTAATTTCCACCAATTAATGATATCACGTACTGCATGTAAGTAAAATCTTATGTAATTGATGAAAACTAAAATAAAAATAATTAAAACTATAGCTAATTAAAAACTTATATATATTAATTTTGAATCTTTGATGAAAACTTTTTAAAAGAAAAAACTTATAAATTTATAGTATAAATGTATACGTATAGAAGTAATTAAATTAAAGTAAGATTAATTCACTTATATATATAATTCTTTATTAATTCTTAATATTATATATAATTATAATTACGCGTATATAATTAAATATTAAAATATATAATTTTCAATTTTGAGTCTTAATTAATTCTGCTGACCTTAATTTTTCGACCCCGGCCCCATTAATTTATTCAGGACGTACTTAATTCGTATATATATATATAGTTTTTTTTTAAAAAAAATGGGTCAATTCACTCAATTGACTCAATTAAGTTGAATTAACACACAAAATATATATATTCACAATTTCACAATATTAAATTAATGTTAAATTGATTATTCCTCTAGCTATATACTGTACATATATGAAGTTATATATATACATGCATGCATGCTATATTTTTCAAATTATAATTAATCAATTTAATCATCAAATCTTAACCCTTAATTATTATACTATACATGTATATAACTTATTATAGCTTAATTTTTATAATTAACCTAATTAATTACTATATATATACGTACTAGCTTGATGGAGCTATAATATTAATTCAAACGGAATGTTCTACTTCTAAAACCAGAAATCAATTTAATTAAATTGGGGAATTATCACAATTTAGGTATTCCTCCCTCTATATATGATATTGATATCGATCGATATTATCGAATTAAGTTAATCGAACCCATGCACCTATATATATACATAGTGGATGTACATATATATATTTCAATTTTATACATACGTACGTGCATAATATTTGAATTAACGTGTACGTTTTTAACAATTAACGTTCCTATATATATATATAGAAATAATTACTATTTAATTAGTAATATTATACGTATATATACGTGCGTTACTGTAAATACAAATTATACAATAATTTTTTGCGTTAAAAAAAAAAAAAAAAATACAATGTATCTGTATATAATATATATAACCCCCACCAATTAAATTAATGGAAAACCTCTCTCTTTAAATTCAATCTCTCTTTCTATATATATATATAGCTATACAGCTATCTCTTGAATTTCTTCTTCTGAAGTTCCGAACGTTCTTAACTTCTTATCGTAATATCGTGTCTGTTCCTGGAAATCTTTCCTTTTCTGTTTAATTGTGAGGCTCATAGAAGTTTTGACAACAATAAAATGTCAGCCGCTCGGCTCGGCTAGGCTCATATTCTGTCATTTTACAAAAGCGGGCTAATATTACATTATATTCCCGAATTTACATCCGTACACACATTTAATTTAATTTTCCTTTTTTTTTTTTTGAAAACGTTTTAAATTTTAATCCTAGCTTACATGCATATATGTATATAAATTTAATCACTCTATTACAGCTAGACCATAGAATCATAGATATAAATATATATGTTTACAATTCATAAAAAGAGCTAGGTTGAGTAAAACAAAATTACATGTAAATGAGTTTTTTGTAAGCAGCGATCATGTAGTGAAAAACAACTTTTTAATTGATGCTCATTGCTGCTCAGTGCTCACGTTGACATATTCAATATCGTTAGACTCGTTACTATATATATTATACTAATATTTACAAATGTTTGTAAAATTGTAAGTTGTAAACTTGTAGATGTAACTGATTGATGTTGGATATTTTGTTGATGAAATTAAAAGTTTGAGCTAGGATTCCGGTGTTATATCATTTTGATCATATTTTAATTGATCCTCAAATTATTGAAAAAATTCCTTTCATTATTGTTTAATTTGTTGGGCCCTGGATACGAGTTAATAGAATATAGACATATATGGTCATCAAGACTCATCATTTTAATTCGATCATTTTAAATTTAACCATTCTAGCTAATAATTAAGGAGAAGCTAGAGAAGCTTATATGTTAAAAAAAAAAAATATTTTTAATTAAATAACGTAAACTAATGATCATAATATATGTTAATTTGCATAAATTGCTATATCGATATATATATCCAACTAACATGTAAATGATTTAATTATAGTTTACATATATAATTTAATGAATCAAAATAAGTTGTACGTAGGGAAGTAGCAATAATCATCCCTTTGACTGCTACAATCCCTTTTCCCACTCTCAATTAAAATTTGTTGAACATTAATTAGACCTGTGTCCCTAAAGAGTCCTAATTACAAATTTGATGAAACCAGCCAATTAACCTTAGACCTACTCACCACTTATACTACCTATAGCTTCTCGTATACCCAAACGAACGAACAATAGATCACTCAACCTGCTTAAGTAAGCGCACACGTAAAGTTGTAAACGAGCATTTCTCTTTCTTTTCTCGTTTTTATCGTTTAACTAACAAGACTGTTTTTTATCTGTTTCCCTATAAATTACAACCTTTTCCCTTTTCATCAAACCCAACACTTTTGAACTCTTGCAAAATGGTGGATGATACTTTCTTTTATCGTATTAACGATATCGATTATAGCAAGAACCGTTCAAGCTCTTATTCTTCAACTTCCACTTCAAACCAGCCTTCCTTATCTAAAACCCACTCAAGAAGAATATCAATAGATACTCCAAGACTCCCCGACGACGATTCTGAAGACGTTATAACTACTATAGATCAATTCAAATCAAATACAATGGCTACAATGACAATGCCTGTAAGCACTGCTACTACAACTGGTATTGCTCATCATGATTTTTTGGATAAAAATTTAGGTTCAAGCTCAGGTTCAGTGGCAATGATGATTAATCAAAAAAATCATAGATCAAATTCAAATAATACAATAAGTAACCCAAATGATTTGGTTTCTTTGATATCTTCTTCTGTTAGCTCTTCTTCTAAGTCAATTAATTCAATTAATTCAAATTCAACAAATCCAATTCAAATGACAACTAAAGCTTTACCTGCAATCCCCGCAACAACGATTCATGAAGTTCATTCAACTGTTTTTTCTTCTTCAAATTCTAACTTAAATTCTGTTTCAAACTCTCCAAACTCTCTAGATCAATTGGATAGAGTAGTTAGAGCTGAATCAAATAAACGTAATTCATTACATTTAAGTTCAACAAATACTTCAAGATCAAGTAATACTTCAAATGAACAACAACACCATAACAAAAACAAACCTATAAATAATAATCAGCAAATTGAAGGCGTTAATAGCAATAATACTAATACTAATAGAATTGGAACTTCTGGTAGCTCTGAAAATACTGAAGATAGTATCAATAATGATATACCTAACACTCCAAATAATCAACAACAATCAACTTTTATGTCAAGTATAAGGTCTTTAGCAAATTATACTAATAATATAACTCATAGTCGAGAAAGTTCAGAATTAAGTATAGACTCTTCTTCATTACCAACCCCAACTAGAATTAATAATAGTTTAGATGATGATTTACAAGAAGTAGATGGTACAATTAAAGAACAAAAATTAAATGGTACAACTGATATTATAAGTTATAGAAGATCACATAAAAGGCATTTAACCCCAAAATCTCCAACTCCATTCGATGAAAATGATAGACAACGTAGTACTAGCATTAATTCCAATTTGAATGATAATTCTTCTTTAGGTTCTCCTATATCAGTTAAATCAAATCAATTAGATTATGATCCAAGACTATACATTGATGAAAAATTTTTAGATACTCAATATAGATATGCTTCATTAAAGAGAAATATGGAATTTCATCAATTATTTAAAAATTTACCTGAAGATGATAGACTATTAGATGATTTTAGTTGTGCTTTAAGTAGAGAAATTTTATTACAAGGTAGATTATATGTTTCTGAACATTATTTTTGTTTCAATTCAAATTTATTAGGTTGGATTACAAACTTGGTTTTATCATTAGATGAAATAAATAATTTTGAAAAGAAAACAACTGCTGGTTTTTTCCCAAATGGTATTTGTGTTGTAACAAAAGATTCAAAACATTCATTTGCAAGTTTTATTTCAAGAGATTCAACAATGAATTTTTTAGAAACAATTTGGTCAAAATCAATTTCAATGAGTCAAAAAAATCATGAAAAATTAAGAAATGTTGAACTTTTTGAAAGCTCTGGTGCAAGTTATAGAAAACCATTAAATGAAGATGATATTTTCACAATTGATGAAGATTCATCAGATGATAATAATGACGACGATGATGATAGTTTAAATATTTCAAAGAAAACAAAAAGTAATTCAATTGATAATAATAATAATGAAATTCAATTCAATGGACCTGCAATTCATGAACCAACTAATCATTCATTTGATTATTTAAAAAATAATGAATCGATCATACTGGAAGAAACTTTCAAAGCTCCATTAGGTTTAATTTATGATATAATGTTTAGTGAAACTAATTTAAAATACCATCAACATATAAGTACAATAAATGATGGTTATAATTATTCAGAATATGGTAAATTTACTAAATCAAATAAAGATGATGATGAATATAATGGAAAATTAATTAGAGAATATGAATATGAAAAGAAATTGAATTATTCAATTGGACCAAAATCAACAAAAGTTGAATGTATTGAAGTTATTGAACATTTAGATTATAATGATTATATTGAAGTTAAAAGTATAAGTAGAACACCAAATGTTCCAAGTGGTAATGCTTTCGAAGTTGTAACTAGATTTATTTATACTTGGGCTGAAAATAATCAAACTCATTTAGTCCTGTCTTATAAAATTAATTGGAAAGGTTCATCTTGGGTTAAAAGTATTATTGAAAAATCAACTTTAAGTGGTCAACAAGCAGTTGCTGGTGATGTTAAAAGAGAATTACCAACTTTTATACCTGAAAATTTTGTTCTTTCAAACAATAATAAAACTGATATTGTTATTTCAATTGATCAAGAAAAAGAATCTAAAGAAAAAGTTAATGAAGAAATTGAAATTGAAAAAGAAGTTAAATTACCTTTAAAAATTGTTACAAAAATTGAAAATGATGTTGAATATTCTTTTCATGAAATCATTCAAACTTTCAAATCATTTAATATTAATTCATTTCTACTTACTTTTATTTTGTTAATTCAATTACTAATCTTATGGAAATTTAGTTTAATTCTTTCTAAATTAGATAATCTAGAACATCTATTGGGTACATGATGCATATATTTTTTAGAGTTTTTTACCTTGTGTTTCTATGTTTCTGTGTTTCTTTTTGTTTTCGCCTGAGTTTTTTTTGTGTTTCTTTGTGTTTTCTTTGTGTTTTTTTACTAAAATCATTTCAAATCTTTTTACATACATACTATACTGTTATATTTTCCTTTGGTTACTGGCATCTTTCTTTCATTTATATTTTGGTTCTTTTTTTATATTAATATAACTTTTACGATATGAACGCTTAATTACAGATAATTTTGAATATTTTAAACTTTAAACTAAAATAATTAAATGATGATATGGACAAATATGAAAAAGGTATAAATTGAAAAGAATATATAAGAGAGTATTGATTTTTTATTTACAAGAGAGCGGTATAAGTAAGGCGATTGAAAAACAACAAATTGAAATTGAAATTGAAATTGAAATAAAGAAAATTCAAATTAAGCAGCTAATCCTAAATCAGTATTCATATTTGATTGTTTATTTTCAAGTATTTCACAATTATCGATAGTGAAAACACAAATTTCATTATTTAGATCATTTAATTCAAAGACAAATATTCCTGATAATAATCTTTCATAATCATCATTTGTACCTTTAAATAAAGAACTAACTTCTTTATTATTATTATTATTTGATTTTGATTTTAATTTTAATTTTAATTTTTCATCAGAAAGTTTTAAAGGTGGTATTAATTTTGTTATATCAAAATGGTCAATATTAAATGAACCTTTACTTGCATTCATTGTTTTTGAATTGTTTAAATGTGAACAACCAGTTGAACAAGTTTTCCATTTAAATATGATTTTTGTTGTATAATTTGATAAATATTGTTTATTAACATTTTTTAAATTTGGTAATTCAATTGAATTTGAATCAATAGATAACTTAATTAAATCATTATCACATAAAGTTGAATCTGTTGGTTCAATAATTTGAATATGATTTATATGTAATTTAGTCATTGGATTTAAATAAAATGAAGTTAAAATTAATGATAAAGTTTTTAATGTAGTCATTGATATAACATATCCTTTGAAAACAGGTAAATTAGGATATTGATTTGGTAATAATCTCAACATCATATCTTTTGATATAATTTCTGATGATAAATGATTTGTTAAGATATTTGGAACTTCATTTTGTAAATTTTCAATCATATTACCTAAATTAACTTTTCTTTTAAGTCTTTCATTATTTCTTCTATGTTCTGATTTATCTAAATTTGGTAAACTTCTTGAAATTCTATATTGATTATTTTCTTTTGAAAATTTTAATAATTGATTTTGATTGTGATAGTAATAATAGTAAGATTGAGTTGGCCTGCGTAATGATAGAAATGTTATTGGAGTTTCTGCTTGTCGAAGGTTATTGAAATATTTGAATTGTTGGGATATCGAAGTGCTTATCTTCATTGTTACAGCCAATTTATAGCTGTTGTGGTGTTGGGTTATGAAACTTATGAAGTATAGAAAATTGAAAGGATTTATTAAAATTTGAGTTGGATCCCGAACTTTTTCGAGAGCCGAAAATTTTTAAAATTGTTACTTTCTTACAGCAGAGTTATGTAAAACAATTTCAAAATTATCACATTTGGTTCTAACTTCTAATCAATTGATGATAAATTCAGACATCTTGATATTGAGCCAGGAACAGTTAGTTAGTTGATGTTGGTATCTCTGTTTCTAAATGCAAATTTCAACCCTGACTCTTATCTAATAGCACAAAGTTTTACTATATTGAATATTCATTTAACATTTAAATGAACCTTTAAAGAATTTCCAAAATTAAATCAGAACCTGTGGATTTTTCAATTCAGTTTATAAATTAATATATTGTCGGAATCCTGATCAGGTTTATATGAACTGATTTCCTGTTTTACATTTGATATTTGAGTGTGTACTTTGATTCTTTTGAGGAATCACGGGAATATATATCCTTATTTTATTGAAGTAGTCTGACAGGTTAAATCCATTATTTCAAAAGGTTTCAAATTCATAATTTTATTTGGTGACAATTCTATTTCAGTTATTTCATGTAAAACATGAGAAGCTAACCAATCATTGATTTTTAATTTTAATTCACTAAAATATTGCTTATGATCTTCTTCAGTAACATCACCAATTACTTCTGATTTATCTCCTTCATCTCCATCTACATCAACTCATGTTCCATCTTCAATTCCATTATCTAATTCAGTGGCTTCAACAAGTGATAATAATAATTTAACAACATCAACATCAACATATAATACAACAATTACTCCAGCTATATCCAATTTATTAAATCCAGTTAGTGAAGAATCCAGGGGTGATTCTAATAATAATAATAATAATAATGAAAATGTGAGTAATTCATTTCAACAAGATTTAGAAGAAGAACAGCAGTATGATGATTATTATGATAAATGTGAAGCATACAGAGAACATGTGAATATTGGTCATCCAGCTGTGTCAACTATGAAATTAAAAGGTTACAAGATTTCAAATGAAGATTCTAAAATAATTAATAATTGTCCAACATGTGCTTATGTTAAAATTTCTAA
>JAJLSG010000298.1:0-54557 GCA_030567495.1 Ambrosiozyma neoplatypodis | reverse complement strand
ATTAATAGAATTAAATTAACTTTTGAATCAGGTTTAGATGATGAGATTGATTATTATTTAAATTATTTAGTTGAAGTTTCAAATAAAAATCCATCAAAATTAAATTTAAAATTAAATAATGATAAATATTATTTTTTAGTTGATTATTTATCAAATTATTTATCATGTTCAATATTTGATTCAAATTCATTAAATTCAGATTTAAATAAATCATTAGAATCTTCATTAATTATTAGAAATTTAGTTCAAGATATTGATAATTCACAAATTATTTCAATGAATTTAATAATTAAAGAAAATTTATTAAAAATTTTAAATAATAAAATTATTTTAAATGATGAATTTTCAGATTTAAATTATGAATTATTAAAAGAATTATTAAAATATTCATTAGATATAATTGAATCAATTTCATCATATTTAGCTCCTGCATCAATTAATGATCCATTATTTAATTCATTAATTAATTTATTTAAAATTATTAAAGATAGATCATTAATTATTACAATTTTAAGATCTTTAAGTAGATTAATGTATAATTCATCAAAAGATGGAGATGCACCAGATAATTTAAATGATGAAATTTTAGATAAAGTTGTTTCATATTTAATTTTATCAATTAATTCAAATAATGATAATGATGAATTAATTTTAACTTCATTAGATTTTTTATATCAATTTATATTACCAAATAGAATTGAGAAATTAATTTCAAATTATTCAAGAAAATTAATTTTACAATCATTTTTACCAAAATTATTAATTTATAAATTAAATTATAAAACTGAATTTACACAAAATTTAAATTATTTAAAATTAGTTAAAAGAATTAAAGATTCAATTCCAACTAAACCACCAACTTTACCAATTGAATTAATTAATAAATTAAATAAATTAAATGAACCAGAAAGATCAACAAGTTGGATGAGATGTTCATATAAATCAAATCCAAATGGTGAAGTTACACAAATTTCATTATGGAGAGCATATGAATCACAATTTTCATCATATATTAAAGATAATAATAATTTAAAATTATTACCAGCTGTTGATTTTATTAAAAATGTTCAACATTCATTTCCATTATCAAGTGCAATGGTTATTAATTTACCTAATCAAACTAGAAAATTTATAATTAAAGGAATTGAACCAAGATTAAATTATGTTGATATTGAAACTGGTAAAGTTGAAGCATTATCAATTAATAATAATAATAATAAAAATATTGATAAAGTTTATCCAGATTTAAAAAAATCAATTCAAGAACCATATGAATTATTTCAATATAATTTTAATGATTATTTAAAATTAAATGAAGTTAATAAATCTACATGTATTTTTATTAATCAATTAATTACTGATCCAATTGGTAAGGAATTGTTTGAAGGTAAAAGAGAAGAATTTATTGATAATTTAATGAAAGTTCCAAATTTATTACCATATATTTATGAAGTTATTCAAAAATTAGAATATTGATAAAATTGGATTGTATTAGTTTCGTTTTGTTTTTTTGTTGTTTTTTACACATTGTATCTTTAGTATAGTATAGTATATTATTATAATTAAATTAAATAAATATAAAAATTTCTATTTAGTTGCAGTAGTTGTATTAGATTTAGCTTTTAATTTTTGTTGTTCTATTATTTTATTTCTTAAAATATCATCAACTCTTTGAATAACAGTTACTTTTTCATTAATAATCTTAGCCAATTGTTCAGCATCAGAATCTAATTTAATTAATCTACTTTTAAAAAATTCAATTGATTCAGATTTATTTTTTTCAACAAAATATCCAGTACCAACATCAATTAAAAATTGATTTGAATCTTTAATTTGACCAGGTAAATATAATGAAGCTGTCAAAGGAACCAATATTTCATTTTTTTCTTTAGAACTATGAATCATTTCAACATCTCTTGAACATTCTTTATATTTTGATTGTGCTGTTTTTAATGCTTGAAATGATATATTCAAATGTTCAACTTCTTCATTTAGTTGTTGTTTGAATTGAAGGACTTGTTCAGGTTCAAGTTTGTTTAAATCGACTGAAGTTAATGGAGTTAGTATGGGTTCTGATTAGGCTTGATTGGGGTTCTTTAGTGATACATACTTTTCTGTGACATTGTTGTTTGTTGATTTAGTGGATATTCTTATTTATGATGAAAAAGTAGTTGAATCAAAGAAAGACTTAAGTTGATCGCGTTGTATATTAGTAATATTACTCTCTTTTCACCATAAAACCAGTTATTTGATACAGTATGTCTGATAATAATAACAATAACCATGATTCAAGCTCATTTGCTAGTGTCTTGGAAAACTTAAGGAAAACTAGAGAAGAATCAACTGAAAAAATCACAATAAGGAAATCAAATACACAAACAACAACTAATAACAATAATCAACCAATTACTCCAATTACTAAACCAATTAAATCAATACAATCAAATAAATCAAATTATAATCCAAAGAATATAACAACTAGAAACAACAACAACTTTACTTCTAATAATAATAATTTCAATAACAATTTAATTAAAAAAACTACATTTAATGTAATCAAAATAAACAAAAATCAAAAAGGTAATCCATTAATCAAGAATTTAAAAATCCCATATGAATTCAATACTAATTTAAAAGATATTGATTATTTAATAAATTCACATTGTTTAGCTATATTCTTATCAATTAAATATCATAAATTACATCCTGAATATATTTATAATAAATTGAAAAAAGTGAATTATTCAAATCAAAAATCAAATAATATGTTAAAGATACTATTAGTTGTATTAGATACTGAATCAATTAATGATTCAATTAAAGAATTGAATAAATTCTGTTTATTTAATGGATTAACATTAATAGTATGTAATTCATTTGATCAAGCTGGTGATTATTTAACTTATTTAAAATATGTTGAAAATAATAAAGATAAAAGTTTAATTAAAGGTATAACAAATAAAGATGAAGATTATTTAAATAATGATAATAATTATTATAAAAAAATAATTGAAATTTTAACAATTATACCAAAAATTAATAAAACTGATTCAATTAATTTAATTTCAAATTTTAAAAATTTAAAAAATGTTTCTCAATTGATTAATAAAGATAATTTGAATGAAATTCAAGGTTTTGGTCAAGTTAAAGTTGATTCAATTTTAAAGATTATTAATGATCCTTTTGTTTATAAGTGATATTACTTGTATTTGTGTATTAATTGTGTATTTTTCTAATGATATTATAACTGGGAATTGAAATTGGGTATTAATTTAATTTAATTTAATTTAATTTAATTTAATTACTCTATTAAATTTAATACTAATATATTCTTAGATAACTTAACATTTACATTTACCATATTACTGTTATAGACTTATAGTAGTTTCTCAGTACGTGCGAATAAATTCATTTTCTTTATGTGAAAAGTTGAAAAGTTATCTGAAAACCACTGTTTATTCTTGAATTAACAGCCAATATATAATTAAACAATGGATGATATAGCAGATAGAACATTTCAAGACCAAGGAAAACCTTCAAACAATTTAAATAAACTACTAGATGAAACACCATCTTTATTATCAGTCATACTAGATATCAATCCATTAGAATGGTTTAAATTAAATCAAAAGAATCCAAATTCATTTAATCAACTAATATCTTCATTATTAATAATGTTGAATGCTCATTTAGCTTTAAATAGTGGTAATCAAGTTAGTTTATATACATCAAATTCATTTGATCAAGGATCACAATTAATTTATCCAAAAAATGATTTAAATGATGAAGATGGAAATAATAGATCAAAATTTATTGAAAGTAAAGGTATGTCAAGACAATTTAAACAATTAGATGAAATGATATTATCACAATTAAATTCAAATATATTAAAAATGCCAAATGATTTAAATGAATTAAAATTAAAAGAAAAAATCAAAGGTACTTTAACTGGATCAATTTCAATGTCATTATCATATATTAATAAATTACAAAAACAAAAAGATAATAAAGGATCATTAAATAAAGCTAGAATATTAATTATAAGTTTAAGTGATGATTCAACTATACCATATATAAGTATAATGAATACTATATTTGCATCACAAAAAATGAAAATTCCAATTGATATATTAAAATTAAATAATGATTCAACATTTTTACAACAAGCATCAGATTCAACAAATGGAATTTATATTAAATTAGAATCATTATTTGGATTAATTGAATATTTATGTACAACATTATTTATTGATCCAATGTTAAGATCAAATATATTAATTATACCATCAAATAGTGAAGTTGATTTTAGAGCAAGTTGTTTTTTAACTAATAAAATAGTTGATATTGGATATGTTTGTTCTGTTTGTTTATGTATTTTATCAATTTTACCAATTGATGAAAAATGTCCAACTTGTGATTCAAAATTTGATCATTCATTAATGACTAAATTGAAAAGAAAAGCAAAAGTATTACCATTAGAAACTAAAAAGAAAAAGAAGAAATTACAAAATTAGTTAATAATTTATATATTTTATTTTATTTATTTATTTTAGTATATATACACAGTACAACACAATTAATTTAATTACCAGTTGCAGTTGCAGTTGCAGCAGCAGTTGCAACAGCAGTAGCAGTATCAACAACAGATTTAGGTGATGGTCTATTAAATCCTCCAACATTAGGGAAGAATAAATCCATATATGAAGTTAAAATTGCAATAACAGCAAAAACAATCTTAAAAATAGCAGGTTGAGATTCAGTATCACTTGGATCTTTAATTAATGGTTCACTTAAATATGATTGAACAGCTAAAAAAAATGTTGCCCATGATAAAGGTTTATTCTTTAAAAACATTGCAACCATTGGTAAATTTTGTGCAGCATAATTTGAAGCTAAGTTCTTTTGCTTTGTTGGAATATGGGTATATCTTTTAGCTAGTTCTCTTCTCTTGACGTCTTTAACCATGTTTTGTGTGATGAATTATTAAAATGACTATAATCACCATCTATTTGTTACCTCTGTTCATCTGTTCTCTTTCTGTTATCGCTGAAAAAGAGAAGAAAAGAAGGCGGTGCAGGGTTCAGGTCACGTGAGCAATGGTCACGTGCTATACGAGGGAAACGAACAGAGAGAGAAAGGGGAACACAGGGAGTAGGAGAAGAACCAGAGATGGCAGGATCAAGCAGGTGGTTGGGTTGGAATGGGACAGTGTCAGAGAGTGTAACTAGACCATGCAAGAGATCATCACAAGTGTGGGTGTCCACTGAATCCAACTAATCTCTCTTGAAATATTTACTTCTTCGTAATTTCGAGTTCAACAATTTTTAAACCTTTTTTTAAACCTTTTAACACCTTTTTTTCTTCTTTTCTACTACAAATCAATCAACAGTTCCATTCTTATTTATTTGCTTGTCTTCAGCTTGTTTATCTAACTAGAGTTATCTAAAGGTATGTGATTGTATCTCTGTTTTGGCTTTTTTTTAATTGTATTTTTACATGTACTAACATTTTCATAAATCATTTATTTCAGTTAAATAATGACTTATTTATTCTCTACAATTCCAGGTAATCTGGCTAAATTTTGTGCTAATAAACCCATTCATATCATCATTGGAACAGCTTTACTTGCTTCTGTTACTTATTTAACTATAGTGGAAAATTATGTTGCTCATTATAACACAAATCAATCTTCAGAATTATTAAATTATTATCATGGTCCATTACAATCTGATAATTGGGAATTAATTAATGATTTATCCATATCTGATCAAGTTCATCAAGCTGATCATTTAGCTTTAACTCCAATTAAATTCAAAAGATCTGAAAAACAATTTTATCCTTTACAAGATAAATTAATTTATGGTAAAGATCAATCCGATTCATTTTATTTAACTTCATTTGATAATTATAATTTAGATTTACAATCAATGGATACTTTAACTAATTCTTTCGGTGATAAATTTAGAGAAAGAAGAGCTAATAAAATTGGTAGATATTATGAATATTGTAAACAATTATTAATTAAAATTGTTAATTTAGCAAAAGGTGCTGAACCATTTGATATTGTTTTAATGATGATTGCTTATATTGGTATGTGGTTAACTTTTTTCCAATTATTTTATCAAATGAAACAAATTGGTTCTAGATTTTGGTTAGGTTTTGGATCTTTATTATCTTCTGGTTTTGCATTTTTATTTTCAATTGTTTTAACAACTGAAATTTTAGATAAATCAATTCCATTAATTTCTTTAACTGAAGGTTTACCATTCTTAGTTGCAACAATTGGTTTTAAACATAAAGTTGCTTTTACTGCTCCTGTTGTTAAAGCTTTAAGATCTAAAAAATCTCAAGATAAAGATATTTCTCAAATTATTTCTGATGTTGTTAAATCTGAAACTGCTTTACCTTTAGTTAAAGAACAATTAATTTTATCTTTATCATTTTTAATTGGTTCATTCTTAATTCCAAATTTAGTTGGTTTTTCAAATTTCTGTATTTTATCTTCAATTATAATGGCTGTTGATTTATTATTTACTTTTACATTTTATTGTTCAATTTTATCATTAAAAGCTCAAATTTCAAAAGTTCATAGACAAATTGAATTAAAACAAGTTTTAGAAGAAGATGGTATTTCTGAATCTGTTGCTGAATCTGTTGCAATTCAACAAACTCCTTCAATTTTTTTCTTTAAACATGATAATGCAATTGTTTCATTTAAATTAATTATAATTATTGGATTTTTAAGTTTACATTTATTTGTTTTAGGTACTTCATGGTTATATGATGATGCATCTGATCATCAATCAAAATCTTTAATTAGTTCAAGAACTCATACTTTATCTTCATCAATTACAAAAAATATTCAAATTGGTGAATTTGGTTCATTAATTACAATTTTCCCAACTAAAATTTATCATAAAGTTACATTAATTACAAATACTGAAGATTTTGTTTTAGGTACTTTACAAAAATTATCAAAAGCAATTAGAGATCCATTAATTTCTAAATTTTTATTTCTGTTAGCTGGTATTTCTGTTGCAATTAATATTTATTTATTAAATGTTACTAGATTCCATTTAGCTTTAAATCATTTAAATTCTTTAGCAATGTCAAGAACTGCTTCAAAAAATATTCAATCTATTCCAATTGAAAAATCTAAAAGTAATAATGGTAGTAATAAGAAATTATTATCTACAAAACCACCTTCATCATTAAATATTTCAAAAGATGATGTTAAAGAAGCTCAAATTGTTTCATCTGCAGAATCAACAACTGATGATGAAGATGATGAAGAAGAAATTAATAACAATGCTTTAAGTATTGTTAGAGAGATAGATGAATTAGTTCCAATTTTAAAATCAGGTAATGTTAAAGAATGTAATAATGCAGAAGTTTTATCATTAGTTCTTGCAAATAAATTACCTTTATATGCATTAGAAAAACAATTAGGTGATAAAACTAGAGCTGTTGTTGTTAGAAGATTAGCAATTGCTAAATTAGCTGATGCACCAGTTTTAAATACAATGAATTTACCTTATAAACATTATGATTATGATAGAGTTTTTGGTGCATGTTGTGAAAATGTTATTGGTTTTATGCCATTACCAGTCGGTGTTGCAGGTCCTTTAATTATTGATGGTACTCCATATCATATTCCAATGGCTACTACCGAAGGTTGTTTAGTTGCTTCAACAATGAGAGGTTGTAAAGCAATTAATTCAGGTGGTGGTGTTTCAACTGTTTTAACAAATGATGGTATGACTAGAGGTCCATGTGTTTCATTCCCAACTTTATCAAGAACTGGTGCTGCTAAGATTTGGTTAGATTCTGAAGAAGGTCAAAAATCAATTAAAGCTGCTTTTAATTCAACTTCAAGATTTGCAAGATTACAACATATTCAAACTGCAATGGCTGGTACTTTATTATTCATGAGATTTAAAACTACAACTGGTGATGCAATGGGTATGAATATGATTTCAAAAGGTGTTGAATATTCATTGAATTATATGGTTAATGAATGTGGTTTTGATGATATGGAAGTTATTTCAGTTAGTGGTAATTATTGTACTGATAAAAAACCAGCTGCAATTAATTGGATTGAAGGTCGTGGTAAATCAGTTGTTGCAGAAGCTAGAATTCCAAAAGAAATTGTTCAAAAAGTTTTAAAATCAGATGTTGAAGCATTAGTTCAACTGAATATTTCAAAAAATTTAATTGGTTCAGCAATGGCTGGTTCAGTTGGTGGTTTTAACGCTCATGCTGCTAATTTAGTTACAGCAGTTTATTTAGCAACAGGTCAAGATCCAGCACAAAATGTTGAATCATCAAATTGTATTACATTAATGAATAAATTACCAAATGGAGATTTACAAATTTCAGTTTCAATGCCATCTATTGAAGTTGGTACAATTGGTGGTGGTACAGTTTTAGAACCACAAAGTGCAATGTTAACTTTATTAGGTGTTAAAGGTCCTCATCCAACTAAACCTGGTTCAAATGCAAGACAATTGGCTAAAATTGTTGCTTCTGCTGTTTTAGCAGCTGAATTATCTTTATGTTCTGCTTTAGCTGCTGGTCATTTAGTTCAATCGCATATGACACATAATAGAAAAGCTCCAACAACAAGTGAAACTACAAACTCTTCTTCATCTGCTGCTGTTCCTGGTAGTAATAGTGTCCCTGGTACATCAAGTTCAAATGGTGATTCAATAGTTACTGCTAATACAAATGTTGGTAATAACAATGATAAATCTGTTTCTAAACAAGATTTAAAAAGATTAGAAGAAGGTTCAAAGATTTGTATTCGTTCTTAATATTATTAAATTAATTTATTTTATGGATAAAATTACTGATGTTGTTATATGTTGTGGTTGTGTTTGTTGTGCTGTGTGTGCCTAGGCTTTGCTTCGTTTTTAATTAAATTATTATTTCCTCTCTTTTTTCTTTTCTTTTATTTTATTTTATTACTATGATATTATTACTTGTCTTTTTTCTAATTCTTTGACTCTTTTTTTTCATTTTTTTGTTCATGCTGAGCTTTCAAATAATTAAAATCCAAAATCCAAAAAAAGAGAAAAAAAAAACAATGAAAAAAAAAAGTATTTATTATTATTGTTATTATTCCCACTTCTTATTTCTTTTGAGTCTATATTAATTTTATATTATTCACTCTTTTTTATTTCAATTACAGTGTCTTTTTTTCTTGTTTTGTTTTGAAATGTTTCTCTCTCTATTACTACCATTATTATTTGCATTGTTTATATTTTTAATTTCTTTGATTCTAAAAAAGAGATTTATTATTATTCTATCCATCCCCTATCCCATACTCCCTATCCACTCATGTTAACTTTATTCTTTGTTTTATTTTTCATTACTATATATTCCTATATCATTAAAAAGTTTCTTCTTCATCCTTACTTCCTTTTTCTTTCATCTTTCCATTTATTCATTCTTCGTGAGTTATTATTTATGTTTTGTTTTATAATTAATGAGTTTAGATTTATTAAATTGGTTGGATTCTTGAATAGTTTTCAAGACGTTCATTGTAGAGCCATGAGCCATGAACCTTCGAATTTTACTTCAACACGCGTAGTTTTAATTTCCAAATCAGTCACGTACTATGAATTATTATTGTTGGATTATTAATATTTATTACTGACAATGATAAAAGATATGAATAATATTTTAACTGAATATAAAAGAATTGAAAAAGAAAGAAATCGTAAAACTAATAAAGAATCGTAAAGAAGTAAGAATAATAAAATTGGCGAAAAAATAATAAAATAAAAATAAGAAAGTTAAACTTTTTTTTTAAAGAGAAATAATATCAAACTATTCATCTAATGGTAAACCTAAAGCTTCTCTTTGAGATTTTGAATTAGGATCAAAATAAGGAATTTCAGCTAAAGACGTCACTCTGGTTCCATGTCTAGCATCAGGACCATTTCTATCAGTATTTGTAGTATCATCAAATGATAAAGCTGTTCTATGTTGTGAAATTCTATTATCCCAAACAGCTGAAGTACCATAACCTGGTTTAGTTGGACCCCATTTGAATCTAACTTGAATATCAGCATTCTTTTCATAAACATCGAATAAATAATTTAAAACAATATCAGATTCAACTGGTGAAATACCAATAATTCTTTTAGTCATTGCTCTATTTAAAAATAATGATTTCCAACCTGTAACCGGATGAGTTCTAACTAATGGATGAATTCTTTCAATATTCTTTGGACCACCAAATGGATCATCTCTATCTAAATATTTATGAGCTGAACAATAAACTGCTTTTTTACCATCTAAAAATTTCTTAAATTCTTCAGATAATTTATCATAAGCAGCATAACCTGAAGCCCATAAAGTATCTCCACCATAATCTGGAATTGCATCTAAATGTAAATGAGTAATACCAGCTGGTTGTTTTTCATGAACTAAATCAGTGTGCCAGATATCAGTACCAGATTTATATTTTGAATCAAAGTTACCATAGTTAATATTCTTATAAGTTAATTTAGAACCAAATTTCTTTTGATTATAAGCACCCCAAATAACAGTAACACCTGGTAAATCATTAACTTGAACAGTTTGTGGATGTTCTTCAACTCTACCATAGTAAGCACCAATTTCTCTTTGTTTTTGTGGAGATAATTTTTGTTCTCTAAAGAAAACAACACCTCTTTCTGCAATTAATAAAGCTAATTCATCTCTTTGTTTATCAGTTAAATCAGCTAATTGTAAACCAACAATTTCAGTACCAATATGTTTAGTTAAATTGATAACTTCTTTAGCAGCACCTAATAAAGCTTTCTTTTCAGGATCAGCATTTGCACCTCTTTCAATATATGGATAAACATCATCTCTAATTGCATAAGCTTCATCTAAATAAATTGGAATCTTTTCTTTATCTGGTCTAGCAGGATAACCAACTGAAAGATCAATACCAGCATTTTCTAATCTTTCTCTAGTAACATCAGGTAAAATAGTTAAACCTTCTGGATCAGGACCAAAAGTAACATGATCAGTTGGTTTTGTACCAACTAATAAATCTTTTGATGATCTAATAATATGTTCAATTTCTTGATCTAAAGATTCTTTTGATTTTGGTTCTTCAGCAGCAATAGCTCTTAATTTTAATGTTTGAGTTTGAGTAGACATTATGAATTAATTGAATTGAAAGGAATTAATTTTAACTTAACTTTTTAATAAGAAATAATTGGGGAATCTAGAGAGTTTATATAGTTGTAGGAGTTTGAATAAGTGTTGGAACTTGGGAGCAATAAAACTATGGCTTGTAACATTAACATCGGGGGTAATCCGATATAAACTGATCTTAAAGATAAGATTTGAATATTAATATTAATTGATCATGTTACCCGTTATCGTATATTCGAGGTTTCCTTAAATAATCCAGTGATTCCAGTGTAAACTGATATATATATATAGTTGTGGCTCTTGCTTTCTTTTTGACTATTTTCAAGTCCACCACACCACACTTGATTTCTATCGCTAGCTCAACAGTGTCAACACTCAACACTCAACACAATCGAAGGATATTAAAATCATATGATTTGGAAAGAATATAATTGAAATAAGAGGAATAAACTCGAAGTTTGGATCATGATTCATGAAGAAAGCTCAGAATATTGCTGAAAATTGTAAATCAAATACTTTATCACACACCACACTTTGAATTTGAATTACTGGCTGACAAATCAATTGAGTTAACTTCTTGTAAGTTTTTGAATATAATTAATTTAAATCATTGACTGTAGCTATACATGTAGTTGTATGATATTGACAATTATAAATGAAAAATCTGAGAAATAGACATAAATCTGGTTATGATCATGTTCATGATCATGATCAAATTATATATAGCACACGTGACCGTGATCATGCGTATATATTCTGACGCGCGCGCGGCTCAATCAATTTCAACTGACTCAGTGACCGTAAAAACAATTTTCAACTTTCTTTGAACCACTTCTCTTCTTCTTCTTTCTACTTTTTTCCTTTCTTCAGGATTCTCCCACATAAGGGTACCTCCATCTACTCTTCAGGAAAGGTGGTGAATCATTTAGATCACATCTTATGGATATATATATTATTCATTTCAAAGAATAAGGTTCTTATTGTCTTATCTTTGGTTCTGTTTATTAGGTGAACATTTAGTTAGAAAAACAAATGTTTGAAGTTCTAAATTATAAAGTTTCTAAATTATAAAGTTGTTCTACTAAAAAGATAGTTAGACTCAACAAAAGTTTAAGGAAATATTATAAGTCCATAGATATTGGCATTATTTCAAAGTTAAATTAAAGGAAATATTATAAGTCCATAGAAAAGTTGGCATTATTTCAAAGTTAAAAGAAATATTATAAGTCCATAGAAAAGTTGGCATTATTTCAAAGTTAAAAGAAATATTATAAGTCCATAGAAAAGTTGGCATTATTTCAAAGTTAAAGGAAATATTATAAGTCCATAGAAAAGTTGGCATTATTTCAAAGTTAAAAGAAATATTCTAAGTCCATAGAAAAGTTGGCATATATTCCAAAGTTTATTGTTTCAGAAAAAACCCATTTTTAATGATAATAATTAATAATAATGATAGTGTTAACAAACAGTGTAACTTTTATCTTTAAATCTAATGATGATTCCAAGCCATAAAACTTATGGGAAATCAATAAGTCTCATTCTGATCATATAAAGAAAAGTTATAGTTTTCACAAGCCAAATTATTTATTCCTGTCAGGATACAGATAAAAGTTTTTTTTTTTTTTTTATAGACTCTACTATATTTTTTTTTTTTTTTCTTTCTGAATTGCATTCAACAGTAATTGTAGAATTGTAGGTGATTCAACTTGATTGATAAAATCAAGTTAATCATGGGACTTGAATAACTCGGTCAACTCGGTGCGCTTTTAATCGGCCGAATGCGGTAGTCTCGGCCGCTTGAGGCCATCTCGGCGATACGAGCGTTCTCGGCCGACGTATTTGGAAATTTTGTACGTGTTTTTGATTTTGTTTTAACTTTTAACTACCTATCCTAAACTGTATAAATACCTCCCAAGTCCCATTTGTTTCTTAAAATATGTCAATGATGGTTTATTGACAGATATCAAACAATTAAGTGAAAATATCTTCATTCAAAAAATGACTGCTACTAGTACTGCAAGTACTGCTACAGCTAATATATCAGACCCTTTACAAGTTAAAGAAACTAAATTAACTACAATTATTCCTGATAATCAAAATGATACAATTAAAGACGGTAATGAAAATGATACAATCAATCCTGAAAATAAAGACTTTAATAATATTGATAATGAATCATATGAAGGTCAAAATGAAGAAGAAGCTCAAATTCTTCATGGAACTCAATTAATCATGTGTACTTTTTCAGTTATGCTTTGCTTTTTCTTAGTTGCTTTAGATACAACAATTACAATGGCAATTATCAGTAAGGTTAGTAATAAATTCAATGCATTCAATAAAATTGCATGGATTACAGCTGCTTTCTTGTTATCTTCAGGTTGTTTTGCTCAAGTTTGGGGTAAGATTTCAGTTATTTTTGGAAGAAAATATGTTATGTTATTAGGTATTTTTATCTTTGAAATCGGTTCATTAATTTCTGGGATATCAAATTCAATGAATATGTTAATTGGTGGTAGACTTGTTCAAGGTATTGGTGCTTCTAATATTCAAACTTTAGCATTTATGATTTGTGCTGAAGTCACATCTATAGACAAGAAACCTTTGATCTTTAGTATTGTGTCTACAATCTTTATTATAGCATCAGTAATTGGCCCAATTGTCGGAGGAGCTTTTGCTTCATACAGCTCTTGGAGATGGTGCTTTTATATCAATTTATGTTGTGGTGCTGTTGCTGCTCCCGTTTTTTACTTTTCTTTTAATCCAAAATCTCCAAAGGGAACATTAATAGAAAAGTTGAAAAGAATAGATTATATTGGTTCTTTTCTTTCAATCGCAGCAGTTGTCTTATTATTATTAGCTTTATCATTTGGTGTTACTAATTATCCTTGGAAATCAGGTGCTGTTATTTCATGTTTTATTTTAAGTGGTTTACTTGGTATTGGATTTATATATTGGAATTTTTGGTTTTCAAAAGAACCACTTGTTTTAATAGAAACTGTTACTAATTTAGAATTGATGGCTGCTGTTTTTTCAATGGGTTTTGGTATTTCTGCATTTTACCTTAATGTTCAATTTATTTCAATTTATTTTCAATCTATTAGAAATAATGATGAAATTCATATTGGTTTATCATTACTTCCAATTATTATTCCAACCACTTTATGTAGTCTGTCATCAGGTATTTTATGTAAGAAAACTGGTCATACCAAATTACTTTCCTTAATTGGTTCAGCTGCATTAGCTATAGGTACTGGACTTTTATCATTATTAGAAGTTAAAGAAACATTTTCAAGAAGAGTTGGACTTTTGATAGTCTCGGGTATTGGATGTGGTTTAGTTATGCAACCAGCAATGGTCAGTGTTCAAATGATTGCACCAAAAGTTCCATCTGGTTTATTATTATCAACTGCATTTTTAAATTATATTAGAAATGTTTCAGGTGCTTTATTTTCAGAAATTGGTCAAGTTATATATACTGAAACTTTAAAATCTAATATTAAAGCAGTTGCAGGTAAAGTTACAACAAATGAGGATTTATCAACTTTAGTTACTGATACTTCATTAATTACACAATTAAGTTCATCTGATCAATTTATTGTTAAGACTGCTATTAATAAAAGTATACATAATACATTTTATTTTGCTATTGCTTTAGGTGGATGTGGTTTCATTTGTAGTATATTTATGTCAAATATGAGATTACCAGGTAGTGGAAAGAAAGAAATAAATACCAAAGAAGAGGATTTTGAAGAAGAAAGTGCTTGATTTATATTCTATATGGATTTTTATATGGGTTTTTGCATTTTTTAATTAGATAATTATTATAATATTCAAATTCAATAAATAATGTTATTTTATTAATACTTATCGGTATGTAAGGAAATAGTATAAGAAAAGTAAATTTTCTTCTCAAGATTAGTAAATCGAATCACAAATTAAAGAAATTGATACTAACGTTAAATGTGATAAATCAACTACAAATAATTAAGTAAATAAAAATAAATAATTTGATCATATTATAAGAACGTAAATATATAACATAAATGTAATACATGTAAACAGATACTCAATATTCAAAAATAAGATGAGGTTTGAGTAAAAACTTGAAAGTTTCATGACTATACTTTAATGTTTCACCACCAACTAAAGGAAATATATCTTCATTTATTTTATATTCACTCAAATTTATTACACTTTTATTTTTCATTTCTAAAACGTAAATATCACTAGTTCTATAACAAAGAAACGCACCATATATCTCTCTATAACTAACCAAACAACCAAATGGAATCTCTTTAAATGATCTAATTTTATTTTTATCCCAGTACATATCAATTCTTGAAATATTAAAACCTGTCACTAACTCTTGCCCGTGTAGTAATGCTGCATAACTGATGGCATATCCAAAGTAACTTAGACGAATATTTGCACTGAATAAGAAATCACGAGCATCTTGTAAACATTTCTCTATAACCTGCAAAAATCTTGAGCTAGGGGAATCTTTAATTATCAGATTGATTGTTTGTGATTTAAATCTTGATAGAAATAACCTTGAATTAATTAAGACTTCATCTGAAATTATAATATTTTGGATTTTCTTACTGCTGAATTGTGATGTGACGCCTAAAAGGTGGCGAGTAGCGGATGATGCTTGACTTTTATAACTGATTAAACTGTGTCTTAAATATTCAGTTGATTCTTCCATCACAAAAATAACAAATTTGTTATTAATTGGACCAACTATATGAACATGAAGAAATTCATTACAAAGTCTTCTTCTCATACCTAAAGGAACCTTAGGGATTGCTATTTTTGAGTTATTTATTAACAGCCTCTTGTTATTAGAAGACGAATTATCTACTAATTCTTCATTTCGATTTCTTTTAAGATTTCTTTTGAATTCAATTTGATTTAATGTCTTTGGATCTATCTGAATACCATTACTTTTATTAAAAAAGTTCTTTTCAGATTCTATGGACTTATCAATAGGTAAAATATTATTAATGCTTAATTTGCTAATGCTATCAATACTAGATTTATTAGAAACATTGTACTTTAATTTGAATTTATCAAATTCTTCATCATCTAGTTTACTAATAGCTATCAAATATCCAATTTCACGTTGTTCAGGACGATACAAAGATATTATTTCAAATTGTTCAATAAATTCTTTGTTAGTGTAATTGATAAAGTTATCGTAAAATTTCTTCAAAAGTTTTATACTTTCATCAAGTGGTAAACACATAAATTCCTTATTCAAATAAGCAAATAATTCAAGTCCTTCAAGCTTGTCTAATTGATCAATTAATTCTAAAGGAATAATAAAGTAATTCAATATTGCTTTCTTAAAAATATTATCTAATGCTTTCTTTGTTTTAATAAAATTACCTAATCTATCAGATTCAGTATCAATTGAATTAACTTTTCCAATATTAAGAAATTTCATAAGTGAATTGATTCTACCAAAACTATAATATTCCGCAGAATCGAAATCTTCATTGATTTCATCTTCAGTTCTATTCAAATTGAATTGTAATTTATTCAATAATAATTCATACATAGTTGATTTAAATAAAGGTAATGAAAGTAAATCAACTTTAGAATTTTGATCAAAGTTTGAAACAATTGAAACAATTGATTTTTCAAATTCAATAGATAAAGTCATATCGCAATTTTCAGGATCCAGTGATGGTAATGAGATAATTGAAGTTGAATTTTCATTTTCAAATGAAGAAGATTTTGAATCTCTGATAAATTTCATCGATTTAAATTGATAATCATAATATGATCCATGTTGTTCATCATTTTCTGTGCTTTCAATTGGGGTTATTATATCTTGATGAGATAATGCTGTCATTGATAGCCACTTTTACTGTGCATTAGAACTCTATGACATATAGAGGTGTATAAAGTAGAGGTTCATAGAATCATAACATCATGATACAAATAAATTTGTTGATATGAAGAACGTGAGCAGAGTCACGTGACGATATTTTAGCACTGCCTTGAATCTGAAAATCGAATAGTAAATACAAGAGGAGTTCATGCTTTTTCTCCAGATAACCAATTGATTTTGATCAATGCTTTCAATAATACAATATCAACTGATAAATCTTGATAACATAATTAACAATGAATCAAGATTATTACAAATACTTGCTTGATTCCATGAGATCTATAAGAGCTTCTAAAGAAGTTAACCCAAATGATACCACTATACCTTTACCATCTTTAGAATTTTCAAATTGTGATATATCATTAAGTGATCAAGATACAGAGTCTGTTTTAAAAACTCTCAAGAATTTGCCTAAACAATCAAAAGTAAGTCTAACTTTGTTACCTTTATTTAAAAATATGATGAATGAATTACTGTTAGATAAACTTAAATTCAATTTAAATCGTACTAAAGAAGATATTGAAACTGACATTGATACATCTGAATATTGTACTTTTGGAAGAATAAGTACATTAGAAAAATTATTGAACATTGGGAAAATAATTGATGATGAATATGAGTATACTAAAGATGAATCTTATATAAATTACAAGAAAACCAAAACTTCATTAGATTTGATATTTAAAACAGCAATTAACAATTATTTTATAATTCCTACTATATTAATTGATCGATTTGATTCAATAAGTGGTCTTGAAATATTATCAATTTTAAATAATGAATTTATTTGTCTTCCTACCAATTTGTGTTATGACTTGGTTAGAAATTTCATTCAAAATTATAAATCATTTGGAAAAGAAAAATTTATTCAGCATTTGGAAGTCATGATATTATATTGTCCCAGGATGAAAGAAATGGGTAAATTTTTGGCAATTACTAACCTTGATAATAATGAATTCAATCAGTTTGTTAAAAAACAGAATATTTCTCAAATTAAGTCTTTAGAAAGCATAGGTTTAGTTGATATTTTAGAGAATCACAATGATATTGACTCAAAAATATTGAAATCAGTTGTCCCTGATCAACATTCAATTGAACAATCAAGAAAGAGAAAACGTATAAGTTTTGACGATGATAATAAAAAACCTTTCGCCTCCATAGTACAACAGAAATTACAATCTAAATTTGTTGCTTCAAATATATCAGCTGGTATACTATCACTTCCCAAAGGACCATCGGCACAAAAACATGGCTATCATAAACAGGATAACATGTTCAAAAACTTCCATCTCAAGTTAATTGGGCCAATTGGTAAACAATATGTAGTCTTTACAATGGAAGAAGCATCTGGTTATATCAGAATGTCAATGATTAATAATCGGGAAAAGGCTGCTCATGCTGGTTATTCAAGTCTATATTCTTTGGTGCAACATAAAAGTAATGAAATTGAAAATATCTTTGTTTCTGATAGAGAATTTTTTTTCACTGACAATTTAAAACGATTTTGTGATGTAATGAATGCTGATTTAGTTTATAATGTCAAACCATATAAAATATTAATGCAAAATATTGTTCAAATTTTATCACAATCTCGAGATGGTTTAATTAGTGCTAATATTCGTCTTGCATGTTTTCCATTTGCAATACAATATTTTACGATTTTGTTTAATAAGGATCTAATTTATAATGGTAAAAAAGCAATGAACATTATTTGGCCATCTTATAATTTGAATAAAATACCTCTTCTACCATATGGATGTTTAATTATTTCATATCGTGCAACTGGTGCATTTATGGGTTATATGCATGAAAATCATACTATATCTGTTTTTGATATTGCTACAAGATGGGTGGTTAAGTGTTCAGCTTTAGATTTTACTGCTAAAGAAGACGAATTTCCATTTCATAATATTGACCCTGATCCTTTATATGGTGCTAGTGGTCCGTTACTACATCCTGAAACTCTTTTGTAATGATTTTATTATTCTGTTTATTTATATTTAACTTTACTAATTGCACAAGTTAATATAGAAAGGTTATTTTTCCCTTTAAATTTAGTAGAAATAATAATTATATTAATTATAATTAATAATTAATATAATATTATAGAAATCATAGTCACATGAGTCACATCACATGAGCCATGATATATCGATATCGATATCGATATCTTATCATGATCAGCGTTAGCCGAGTTGACTTAAATAGCCATTTCAATTCAATTCAACGTACAATGAATTGCAATCAACTCCTTCATAATCTCTTCTTTCTTCTTATAAACAACTCAATTACACAATCATGTCAAACTGGGATCAAATACCAAAATCATTCTATACAAATCTAGGACCATCAGGATTAAAAATCTCAAAAATCATAGTTGGTTGTATGTCATTCGGTGATAAAGTCTGGGGTGATTGGATCTTAGATGATAAAAAAGAAGTTTTCAAATTATTAAAAAAATGTTATGATTCAGGAATTAGAACATTTGATACAGCAGATACTTATTCTAATGGTGCATCTGAAAAATTATTAGGTGAATTTTTAAAAGAATATAAAATTAAAAGAGATAAAGTTGTTATTTTAACAAAAGTTTTTTTCATTGTTGATAATGAAACACCTAATATTAATCAAAAGACAATTAAACTTGCTCCTGGTCATGAATATTTGAATTCAATTGGATTATCAAGAAAACATATTTTTGATGCAGTTAAGGCTTCTTGTGATAGATTAGGTACATACATTGATGTTTTACAGATTCATAGATTTGATAAAGATACACCAATTGAAGAAACAATGGAAGCATTACATGATGTTGTCAAAGCTGGTTATACTAGATATATTGGTGCTTCATCAATGATGACTTATCAGTTTGTTATGATGCAGAGTTTAGCTGAAAGAAAAGGTTGGACTAAATTTATTTCAATGCAAAATTATTATAATTTGATTCATAGAGAAGAAGAAAGAGAAATGATTGAATATTGTAAATTAACTAATGTTGGTTTGATTCCTTGGTCACCTAATGCTAGAGGCATTTTAACTAGACCATTGAATCAACATTTAGGTACAACAACAAGAGTTAATTCAGATGGTAGAATTAAATTATTAGTTACTGATGAAATTACAGAAATTGATAAAGAAATTATAAATAGAGTTGAAATCATTTCAAAGAAATATAATGTTTCAATGGCTACTATTAGTACTGGTTGGGTTTTAAGTAAAGGTTGTTCACCAATTGTTGGTTTCAGTAAACCTGAAAGAGTTGATGATGCAATTGCTGCTTTAAAATTAGAATTATCTGAAGAAGATATTAAATATCTTGAAGAACCTTATCAACCAAAAGAAATAAGTCCTTGGTGAAGTACACATATAGTATAATATTAATTAATTTTTGTATATTTTGGATTTTAAATATATAATATATATAACTAATTTTATTTAAATTATATAAGATCTTTTTTAATTAATCTAAACCATATATAAATTAATCATATATAGATATGTTTCAACATGTAGGTTGGCTACCAAAATAATTCTTTCATTTTTTTGAATGAAGGGTACCCTATCTAATTAATTATAATTGGTAGCAACGACCATTCTTAGCTTTTTCAACAAAAGATTGATACATTCGAAAGTTATCTTAAGAATTTAACTTTTGATATTTTTATAGAAGCCAAACAAACAGATCCAACAAAAAAATACTTACTTCACAATTTCATGGATTCATGTCAATGCTGAATATGATTCAGACAAAAAGTAATAAGTAATTATGGTCATTTTACTTATGAGTTGATTGAAGAACTTGAAGGTGTAATGTTCACTGCAAGTTTAGAGTTTGGCATTTTCTTGGGATTTGTTTTTAACCAAAAGAAAAAAATTAGAAGCTTCAAAGCATTTTTTCAAGGTCTTTCTTTTGGAGTTTTATAAAAGTGAAATAAAGGACATAAATTCAGATGACAAAAACAGGTATTGTACAATTTGTAAATGTCATTGACTCTTATAAGTTGGATATGAGAAATATGAAATTAGTTGAAATTAATCGCCACCTGTTCTTTTTCTAATGAAAATTATAATTAATTGAAGTTGAAACAAAGCTTTTGATGTGGATATTTGATATCAAGCTAGAGATCAAGATAAACAGCAGTAAAGTTGCTGGTTTAACCAAAACCCCAGCTGATTTATCAACTGGATAAGAAGAAAGAGCAAGAAAAGAGGAAAGGAGAGTTTGCTGGCCTGATGTTTCGACTTTTAAATTGCTGGAACTCCTTTAAAATGAAAGAAGGACTTAATTAACATATCATGATGTAGGGGTACTATCGGTGTATCATGTGACCCCATACAATATTAATATTAATACAGTATATATAATCAGTGTAAATTGGTCACATGACCAGATCCATGATAACAGTCACGTGCTAGATCTTATCTTTAGCTATAGTTATAGCTATAGTACTACATGTAGTACTTACTACACTAAGACCATTCCATACCGATCACCACATGTACAATTAACATCATGATCATGATATATTTATCAATTAAATGATCCAATGATAGGAGGCAAAAGACAAGGCAAGACACATTGGACACGTCCTCCATAAAAAGTGTTAAGACTGAGTCATTCATATTCAAATTTCACTGTGCCAGTGTGCCAGCTGTCTTTAAAAATTTTCATTTTCATATCACTTTACTTGATATTACTAGCTAGCTAGCTAGATGTAACAATCCGTTATCAACTAACTAACATATAAATAAACCGAATCCTTTAATTAAATTATCAAATTATAAGGTTAATCCGTAACCTTTAACCTTCAATCGGGAAACTCTGGATCACTTCACAATTAACAACTCGTCCTACAAGTTCAGTACGTACAACTCATCAACAACTCAACCCGTCCCTTGTCCCTACCTATATATAGACCACCATAACCCCAACTCTCTCTCTCTCTCCCTGCAACCACCCTATCAAGGCGGTAAAGTAACCAACCACCAGCCAGTAAACTAGTAAATATCGCCTCTGTCAAAAGTTCAAAAAATTGAAATCTCAAATCAGTCCGATGAGCAATCTATTTCGAATTCTATTTCATTTAAATATTCTGCTGTTTCCTTTTATTTATTCCTATTCCTACTCCCATCCTCTCTTTCTTAGTTCTTTGATTTATTCATCTTCTATAATCAATCATGACTGATAATAATCATTTATGTTTACAAGGACTGGCTAATGCCAACAAACAACCTACAACAAATACAAATACAAATACAAATACAAACACAAACACTCCAATTTCATCTTATTGTGTTAATCCATTAGATTTCCAAAAAAATGATTTTCAACCACCTTTATCAGGTCGTATATTAAATTGTATGACTCAATTACCAAATCAAATATATAAAAAAACAAATTCAAAAACTAAAAAATCGGAATGGGATGTTAAACCAATTAGAGGTTCTTCTGCTTTATATGCTTCAAATTCATTTTTATCACAAGAAACAAATTGGGATACTCATTTAATTACATGGACTGGTGAATTATATAAACAAGGTGAATCAATACCACATTCAATTCCTCAAAATGAATTAATTGAAAATGATCCTTTATATTTATCTGATAATGATAAATTAAATTTAACAAATAAATTACAATTAATTAATCAAGATACAAATATTCATCCAATTTGGTTATTACGTAAAGATCAAGATAAATGGAGAAAATATGCTGAAAATATCTTATGGCCTGTTTTCCATTATATGCAAAATCCACAACCTTTTAATTATCCAAATCAATCTGATAATGAAAATGATTGGTGGCATGATTATGTTAAATTTAATGAAGCTTATGCTGCTAAAATTAAAGAATTATATAAACCTGGTGATATCATTTGGATTCATGATTATTATTTATTATTATTACCTCAGATTTTAAGAATGGAATTACCTGATGCTTATATAATGTTATTTGTTCATGTTCCATTTCCTTCTTCAGAATATTTTAGATGTTTATCAAAAAGAAAAATCTTATTAGATGGTATGTTGGGTGCAAATCAAATTGGTTTCCAATCTTATTCTTTTGCAAGACATATGATTTCTTGTTCTGCAAGATTATTAGGTTATGAGGTTTCTCCAACTGAAGTTAAAGTTCATTCAACAGAAGTTAAAATTGGTGTTTTCCCATTAGGTATTAATGTTGATAAATTAGAAAATGATGCTTTTAATTTAAAAATTGTTGATGAAAAAGTTGAAAAATTAAGATCATTAAATGGTAATAGAAAAATTATAATTGGTAGAGATAGATTAGATTTAGTTAGAGGTGTTGTTCAAAAATTACAAGCTTTTGAAATGTTTTTAGATATGTTTCCAAATTGGAGAAATAATGTTGTTTTAATTCAAGTTGCTTTTAAACCTTTTTATCATTCTTTAAAATTAGATAAACAAGTTAATGAATTAGTTGCTAATATTAATTGTAAATATGGTTCATTTGATTATACTCCAGTTCAATTTTTTAATATGAGAATTGATAAAAATGAATATCATGCTTTATTAAAAGTTGCAGATTTAGGTTTAATTACATCAATTAGAGATGGTATGAATACAACTGCTTTAGAATATATAGTTTGTCAAAAGGAAAGATGTTCACCATTAATTTTATCTGAATTTTCAGGTACAACATCAGTTTTACAAGATTCAATTCAAGTTAATCCATGGGATTCAGTTGGTGTTTCAAATTCAATTAATGAATGTTTATTAATGTCAAATGAATCTAAAAAATTATTAGAATTAAAATTATATAAATCTGTTATTAAAAATACAATTCAAAATTGGACTTCAAATAATTTAAAATCTTTATTAAATTTTACATCAAATTTAACATCACATACAGGTACACCATATTTAAATAAACCTTTATTATTAAAAAATTATCAATTTTCAGAAAGAAGATTATTTTTATTTGATTATGATGGTACATTAACTCCAATTGTTAGAGATCCAGCAGCTGCAATTCCATCAGGTAGATTAATTAATATATTAAATGAATTAATTAAAGATCCAAAAAATGAAATTTGGATAATTAGTGGACGTGATCAAGAATTTTTAACAAAATGGATTGGTAATAAATTTCCTCAAATTGGTTTATCAGCAGAACATGGATGTTTTATGAAATTAAAAAATTCTAAAAATTGGATTAATTTAGCTGAAGAATGTGATATGTCATGGCAAATGAAAGTTGAAGAAATTTTTAATTATTATACAGATAGAACTCCAGGTACATTTATTGAAAAGAAAAAAGTTGCAGTTACATGGCATTATAGAAAAGCTGATCCTGATTTAGGTTTATTTCAAGCTGAAAAATGTAAAAATGAATTAATTTTAAAATTAAAAGATTTTGATGTTGAAGTTATGTCAGGTAAAGCAAATTTAGAAGTTAGACCAAGTTTTGTTAATAAAGGTGAAATTGTTAAAAGATTAATATTAAATAATAATCCAATTTTATTAAATTCAAGAAAATTAAATGAATTTCCAGATTTTATAATGTGTTTAGGTGATGATACAACTGATGAAGATATGTTTAAAGCATTAAATAATATTGAATCAAGTTGGATTTCAAATCCATTAATTGAAAAAAATAAAATTGATTCATATGGTATTTATCCAGTTACTGTTGGACCAGCTAATAAAATTACTGTTGCTAAAGCTTATTTATCTGATCCTGCTCAAGTTTTAGATACTTTAGGTTTATTAGTTGGTCAAGTTTCAGTGTTTGAAACTGCTGGTACTGTTGAATTAGATGATAGAGGTCATTTATGTGGTTCTGAAGCTAGTGTTCAAAGTTTAAAGAATAAATTAGCTTATAATGATAAACTGAATAATTAATTGATAGTCCATTTTTCTTTTTCCTTTTTCCCTTTTTGTTATTGTTGTTGTTTGCTTGTGTTTTAGTTATTTTAGAAATTGTTTTGCTGTTGTGTTTTTGCTTTAGTTTATTTGATACATGTTATATTATGTTTCTCCTTGCTTATTTATTTATTATTTTTTTTGATGTTAATTTGTTTCATTAGATACTTGCTATATTTTCTTACTTACTTACTTGTTACTCATACTACTCTCCCCCTTTTTTACGCTATTTGTTTTTGTTGATTTGCTTTTATTTGTATTATTTTGTTTTTGCTTACTTACTATATTCTTATTTTTTCTATTACAAAAAAAAAAATAATTATAAATTATATCATTATAGAAAATAATATCTTATTGCTCTTTTACTTATTTTTATTTTATTTTATATATACTTTTATAAATTGTTATAAACTTGAAAAAAAAAACTAATTATACACGTTCATATCACTCAATTCGACACGAAATACTTTTTATATTCTTGAAGTGTATTATTCATTTCAACATCAAGATTTCTTATATTAGTTTCAATCTCAATAGTAGATTCACTATCGTCACTAATACCTTTCTTTTTTCTATCAATATTCAATTGAATAAAATTATTCTTATCTTTTATTAAAACTTTTAAAAGTTCATTTACTTTTTCTAATTTTGGAAGGATTTCTTAGTTTTTTAATCAGCTAATGGATCATTGAGTACTATTTCAAATTCTTCCAGAGGTATTGTGGTGCCGAGTCTAAAGATTGGATTGTTGTTAGTTCTGTGTTCATTTTTTGATTGATATAGGATTATTCAAGAAAGAAGTAAAAGAGCATACACGTACAGTCAGTCAAGAAACACGTCCCGAATCCCGATATCCCCGTTTATCTCCACAGCGAGGGTATATCCGATCAACTTCATTTTTATCTCCGGTATCTATGTTTTTATCAAATTAACGCGTCTTCAAGACAACAACAACTTCAACTACTTGTTAATTATCGTGTTATAATTCATTTTATTTCAAGTATATATCACTTTACTGGCCCATTTCATATTCCAGAAGTATTACAAATGATTTTTCAATTTGTTGATGGTAATCAAAAAGTACAAGGTAGACAGACCTAAAAGAAAATTATCTGAAGCTGAAATTAAAGAAAAAAAAACAAAAAAGAAAAGCAAGACAAAGACAAAACTATTTAAATAAGTCAAAGAAAGAAAAGGAAATTCAATTAAAAGAACTTCAAAATATTACTGAAATTATTCCTGTTAATATTATTTCATGTTCTAATAAGAAAATAATTAAACTTGGTGAATAATCTGATATTTCAGGAGATACAGTTTTAAAAAGAATTGAAAAACAATTATTACCATTTTCAGATACTGATACAATGTTTCAATCGATGTAATTTGGTAAAAGGTTATTTGGTTCTGATGATAATATGAGATTTTCTTTCATTACTGAACAATTTACTAATGTTTGGCTTTCAATTGGTCATCATTTTAAAAGACATAATTATTACAAACCGAAACAACAAAGAGATCCAGAAGATAAAAGTAGTTAACCTGATGATATATTGAAATTTGATTCTGTTTTTCATAAGAATAGATCTAAATCTAATGCGACTGATGATGTTAATTCAAATGTCGATGATGATGAATATTATAATTCCAATGAGATAGAAAATGAAAGTGAAGGTGCAAATAGTCTTCTTTATAGTCTTAATAACCAAAACAAACAACAAGAACAACTTTCAAAAGAATGTAGAACACGTGATGATCCCTATAAAAACCATGTTTCTTGTGATGTTGTGATATCAATTGAATTTCATTTCAAAACAAATAAAATTATTTTAAGTAAAATTGGAGATAACAAAACTCATTCACATTCAATTAAAGATTTGGTTAAAAGAAGATTATCATTTGGTTTAAAGAATTATTTTATTGATGAATGTGTTAATCAAGGAAGTACAGATCATATGGCAAAAGTTAAATTATCTGAAACATTTGGTGTTATTCCAAAATCTACAACAACTGATAATTCTCAAAGTGAAAAAGAAATTGAAAAACTATTAGCCATTGGTGAGTTTTTAGGTATAGATGCAATGGGTAATTATCGTGCCTATTATTTTAAAAATAAAGCAAATGAGTTTCCGTTCCAAGAGGTATTACAAACTGATTCAGTATCAAAAGATATAGAAAGATTAACATCTGAATTAAATGAAAATAATGCACCAGCTAATACAAACACAAAAGATTCAAAATTGACACAATTGGCAAAAGTTTATCGTGATGTTGCCATAACCAATTCACATATTGCTGTTGAATTGACTTACAAAAAAGAACCTGATATTTCTGAATTATTAAAACTATTTAATAATTGTGCAGTTCCATTATGCAATTTGATGCAATATATTCTTTCAATTGAAGAAGACACTGTTTCTGAAGAGAATAAAAGATTGATTTCTATTTATGAGGAAATTAAACAACATGCTTTAAAAGATCTTAAGAAAAAATAAATATAAATTTAACAAAAACTTGTAAAGTAAATACATGTACTAAATAGATAAATGTAATGAATTCGGAAGACAGATAGTGTAATAAAATCAATATCGGCCCTTAACTATGGTAATCGATATCGATATCGATATCAGAAAAACCAGCATCACGTGCCACCGCCACACCAGCCACACCAGCCGTGTGGCTTGTTATCGTTCTTTTCGTTTCTCTGTATCTAGCTAATATTGACATTTTATTCTGATGTTCTATTATGTTCACAACAGGGTTATTAAAGGATTTCAAAATAAATTAAATCATTATAAAAATGGAACCTTTTCCAACTCCTTATTCTCCAGATGCCAATTATTCATCCATTGAAGGATCGGAAGAAGATGATTTATTGGCTTCATTGCTAGCTAATTCTCAAAATAGACAATCATCAAGAACTGATAGTCGAAGAAATTCATTAAAATCACAATTTCAATTTCAAAATAATTATAATAGTATTAATAATGGTTCACAGACAGATTTATTATTATCACAAAATTCTTCAATTCCATTAAGAAGAGCTAGAAGTTTAACTGAATCAATTGCAAATTCAGTTATTTATGTTACAAATGCAACTGTTAAACAAATGAGAAGGCAACGATTTTTAAGTTCTTGTTTAATTGGTATATTTGCTGTTTTTTTATTCAATTTAATTTTCTTACCAAGAACTTCATTAGATAGAGACTTAAGAAGATTACATGGTGAATTTTTAACATTTGATGATTGTCAAAGATTATTATTAACTCATTTAAATTTTAAAAATCATGTTGAAGATTATATTCAAGATTATGAAGATGAATTACATATTCCTGGTGAAAATTATGAAAATATTTATTCAATTTTTAAAAATTTTAAATTTAAAACTTCATTAGATAAATATGAAACTTGGATGAATAAACCAATTGATAATTGGTTAAAATTATATAATAATGAAAATGGAAATAATGAATTAATTTATCAAGCTTCATTAAAAGAAACTGATTTATTAACTTTTCATCCTTATTCAGCTAATGGTACAGCTAAAGCTGAATTTATATTTGCTAATTATGCAACTATTGATGATTTTAAATTATTAATTAAAAATAATGTTCCAATTAAAAATAAAATTATTATTGCTAGATTAGGTAAGATTCATACATCATTAAAAATTCAAAATTCTCAAGAAAATGGTGCTTTAGCAGTTTTATTATATCATGATCCTTATGATGATGGTAAATTTACAATTAATGATGGTTATAAATCTTATCCTGATGGTCCTGCAAGTTCACCATTTAGTATAAATAAACAAACAACAAATTTTGTAATTGAACAACCTGGTGATCCAACTACTCCAGGTTGGTCATCAACTTTATTTTCTCATAGAATTAAACCAAAAAGTATACCTAAAATTCCATCAATTCCAATTAGTTATTTTGAAATTCAAAAAATTTTAAAACATTTAAATAATGGACCAGATTTAAATTGGATTGGTAATATTGATGAATTTAATTATTTACCTGGTCCATCTAAAAATTATTATTTGGATTTTGGTAATTTAGTTCAATTTAAAATTAAACCAATTTATAATATAATTAATGAAATTACTGGAGTTATGAAAGATGAAGAAGTTATAATTGGTGCAAATAGAGATGTCATTGGTGGGTTAGGTGGTGCTAATTTAGGTCATGCAAGTTTATTAGAATTATCAAGAGGTTTTAATGAATTGGTTAAACTGGGTTGGAAACCTTTACGTACAATTAAATTAATTTCATGGGATGGAGCAAGTTATGGTATGTTAGGTTCAACTGAATTTGGTGAATTTTATTCAAGTAAATTAAGTAGGAATACAATTGTTTATATTAATTTGGATAAAGTTGAAGGTAATTTATTAAATATTGAAAGTAATCCATTATTTAATAATTTAATTAATAAATTAATGAATAAAGTGATGGTTAATGAAACTTTATCATTAAATGAATTTTTCAAACAACAAGATGGTAAAATTGAATTAATTTCAAAACAAGTTTTAGATTATTCAATTTTTCAAAATCATTTAGGTATTCCATCATTAAATATTGGATTTAAAAATGATCCATTAAATAATTATGTTCCTTATGAAAATTCAAAATTTACAGATCTTAATTGGTTATTAAAATCTGATAAGAAATTAAAATTTCATAATTTAATTTCACAATTTGTTGGTTTATTCGTTTTAAATTTAACTGAACAAGAAATTTTACATATTAAAACTTTAGATTATATTAATGAAATTAAATCAAATTATGAAGAAATTTTAAAAAAAATTCCTGATTATTGGAAAGATAGAATAATTGATGAAAATGATCCAAATATTAAATTGAATTATAGATTAAAAAAAATTAATTCATTATTTGATAATTTATTAAATAAAACAATCAAATTTGATAAAAAATTAGATAAATTACAATTAGATATAGTTGAAGATTATCCATGGTTTAAATTTCTGACTAAATTAAAAATTGCAATTCAAGTTAAAGTGGTAAATTTAAAAATCAAATCAATTGATAGATTATTTATTCATAATAATAATAATGATGAAGTTGATATTTTACAAAATAGACCATGGTTTAAACATTTGATATTTGCTCCTGATCGTAAAACTGGTTTAGATGTTACTGTTTTACCTGGTTTAGTTGAAAGTATTGAAGATTTAAATTTTGAATTATTTAATATTAATTTAAAACTGTTGAATACTGCATTACTGAAATTTTACCTTAAGATTTGAACTTTTGAATTTACTTCAATATATCAGTTTTAAATGAAAGTCCTCTTACTTCAATGATTACTATTTCTTTTTTGTCATTTCTATTTCATTTACTTATTCAAATTACTCTCTTAGTTACTCCTTTTGTTCTTTGCTTCATTCATATTTTGTTTCTTCTTTTATTTGTCTTCATATTTTTTTTTGTTTTCTATTCTTTTTTTTTATTTGGTGTGCTTATATTTATATTTATATTCTTTTCTTTACTTATTGTTTTTCAACTTATCTTCCTTTACTCTGTATTGATTTTTTTGTTCTTTTATAATGTTTTTTTTTTATTGTAAATAGTGGAAACTCTTTTTTTTCTTGTTGTGTAATTTGTGTTAATAATATTTAGGTCTATTAAAGTTTATTTTATTTTCTTTCTTCTTTCTAATTGTAAGTTAATATGTTATTTCTATGATATGTTTTAATTTCTATAACTTCTTTTAATACAATATCAATGGTTTTATCTCCGGACAGTCTGGTGATCACACCACACAATCCGAAATCAAAATCAAAATAATTTTTCTAATTGTATATGGAGAAATTGGTGATTATATATGTTTGGACTTGATTTATGATATTAAAGTTATTAAACACCTTCATTATTTTAATTACCTTATACAGAAGTCATGGGTAACCCAATCTGTTCTGAACCAATTACACTTCTGCGTGACAGCAATGGTTCTTACAATAAATCAGCAATTACATCAAAGAGTTTGAGAAACCAGATAAGATTTAAAAGAATAATGAACTCAGGTCCAGTTAGTATACCACAAGACGACAGATTTGATATTCAGATGGATGAGATTGCAACTGATAAGGAATTTTGGAATTTACTAAAGGAAAAATGTGATATTCCACTTAAACCTGAAAATCAAGAAGTTTTAATTAAGACATTACAGATTACATTTTTTCCAAAAGATAATAAAGTAGATCAATTCAATAATTGTTATGCTTTTACATCATCACAGTTCTCACAATTCTTTAGATTCTTTTATGATGGATTCAAAATTAGAACTGGATCTCATATTAAAGAAAGATTACAGCTTACTTGTGTACCTAAATATCAATCAGTTTGTCCATCATCCAATCATTTAGACATAGATTATGATAATCAGATGGTCTATTTATATAAAAGTATACGTAGTGACCATACACACAGCATGGCAGACTTTTTAAATGTTTGTGGTATTCAACCTAATGGTGATGGTACATATAATCAAATTCCAAGAGATAGAGCTGCTGAATATGCAGCGTCTCGTAGAAAATTTGCCCTAGAGAGAAAGAAAACAAATCAAGAAAATGCAATACCTGTTGATTTAGATGAAGATTCAATTTTTAACTTTACTATTGATAAAAAAATGAATAATGAATCATTCTGGGGTAAAGCTAAGTTACATGATTCTAAAGTTGAAGAAAAGAATGAAATACAACTTATAAAGATATTAAAGAAAATATATTATTCAAAAGTTACTGATCAAATAGTGATTTATAGCTTTACAGTATCTCAATTTTGTCAATTTGTTTCTTATTTTTCAAAAGGATTTTATAACAATGCTTCATGGAAGATTCAAGATTATAAGGTACAAAGACCATTGTATTTAGCATGTCGTCCTGGGACTAGTCAAAACTGTGGAGTTAGATGTATTATAGATTTTGATTATAAAACTCAAAGAGTTTACATGTTTAGAGTAAAATCAGTTACTTTGAGGACAAAAAATCATACTCATTCTTTCAATAAGTTTTTAGAATATTGTAGAATTGAAAGAAGATTATAGTAGATTATTCATTTACTATTTTTCATTGCATTTCACTGTATTTTATTTGTATTTTATACTACATTTTAAAGGACATTACGAAGATGACTGTCAATTATCGGTCCGTGTAACTACGTCGATCGGCGTCATTTACCCTGCCTTGCGTCGATCTCAAAATTTCGTATTTTGAAGTTTTATAGTGGAGTGGTTACAACTTTCCTTTTAATTTCTTTATATTTCAACACAAATTACAACAACAACAACAACAATCATGTTTAAATTACCAACAAGAAGATTATTTTCAACCAGCTCTCCAACTTTTGTCAAAACTTTCTTTGACGTTACAATTGGTGGTAAACAACAACCAAGAATTGTCTTTGAATTATATGATGAAGTTGTTCCAAAAACAGCCGAAAATTTCAGAGCTTTATGTACAGGTGAAAAAGGTTTTGGTTACAAAGATTCTATCTTCCATAGAATTATTCCATCATTTATGTGTCAAGGTGGTGATATCACCCATTTTAATGGATATGGTGGTAAATCTATTTATGGTGAAAGATTCCCAGATGAAAATTTCAAAGTTAAACATGAAAAACCAGGTTTATTATCAATGGCCAATGCTGGTCCAAATTCAAATGGTTCTCAATTTTTCATTACAACTGTTGAAACTCCATGGTTAAATGGCGCTCATGTTGTCTTTGGTGAAGTTACTGAAGGTTATGATACTATTAAAAATATGGAAGCTGTTGGTTCTAATTCCGGTAAAGTTAAAGAAGAAGTTAAGATTGTTGAATCTGGTGAATTAAAAGAATAGTTTAGCTATTAATTAATATTACCATTATCTTTAATATTTTAACCTTCTCCGAGTCCTCTCTCCATATTGCATATTTGTTTACCTCTTACACTTTTTACGATTTGTTTATTGTTTTGTATATAATTCCTTTAAATTCTTTCCTTTGATGAAATCTTGAACCTTATTAAAACCGTAAAATTACTATTAAACTGATATCTATGTATAGAAATTAATTAATGAAATATGTACTGAAAAAACTATACAGATGGAGGAACATTAAACCGGATTCCTAACAACTTTCTCTCTATCTCATACGCATATCAATATAAGCACACAATCAATCAATCAATATTCAATTGTGTTTAATAATCATAAATATAATCAAAATTATATAGAGAACATAAATCATCCACTTGAAACAGGAGGAACAATAACTAATTCAGAACCATTAGCAATTAAAACATCTTTACCGATTTCATCAATTTCTAAATCTCTATCTAAAGTTAAATATTCACCATCTAATGCAATACCACAGTTTTGTATTATAAAATCAATAAAATCTATTCCATATAATTCAATTAATTCTGTGAATATTGCATCTAAAGAAATTGATTCTTGCTGAATTTTTGATTGGTTGAAAGTAAATGTATCTGATGATTTATTTTCTGTGAAGTCTTTAGCTGGGCCAAAATATTCTACTGTTATAGTTATTGTCATTTTAATAGGTTTCAATTGATAATTGATAATTAGTGTTTGGAAGTTTGGAAGATGTTTTAAAGATAAAGAGAATTGATCATGATAAGATTTGAAAATTGAAAAATTAAGGCGAGAACGGGGTTTGACTCGTTTGAGCTAAGTTCAGCTAGCTAATGTTTAAATTGATGATTTTGAATAGACTTTGGGTGATCTAAGTAATGATAGATAATTGTAGAATGTTTATTAGTGATTGCTATATTTCACAAGAAAAAGAAGTCTTAAATTAATGATAATTTATTGAGAAGAAGGTTGTGATGATTCAGAACCTTGATAATGTTGTTGTTGTTGCTGCTGTTGTTGTAATTCTAATAATCTTTGTCTATCCAATTCTTTCTTTTCACTAATGGCTTGGAAAACAGCATGTGATGACATGAAAAATGATGATTGTTGTTTACCTAATTTCTTAATGTTTTCGAATTGGATTGCAGTTGCAGATGAAAGTTTACTTAACGTGTACATATTGTTTTGTAATTGTTCTAACTGATTATTCAGTTGTTCGATGCGTTGTTCTCTATTCATAATTGGAAATGATAAGTTAATATAAGATGATTGTTTGTGGTGTTTTCTAGTTGTAAGAAGAAAAAACACGAAGAAACACGAAAGTACAAAACTTCAAATTCGAATCCGAATTCATCGTAAACTGTGTCACGTGACTGATATAAATTTTCATTCATGATGTTTATAATCAATTTATACAAAAATTAAAACTTGTTTATTCTTATCTTCTTGAACAACAAACATCTGATATTTCACAAATAAATGACCATCAAACAGATATGTCAAGATTGGAACATGAATTCTTACGTGGACTTAAAAAAACTTTACAATTTCATGTTATACCTAATACCAACAAACGAAAGTTTATATTTCCAACATCAATAGCTTTAGCTTTATCTGGTGGAGTAGATTCAATATGTTTATTTGATTTATTATTACGTTTCAAAACTCAATATAAACCTGATTTGAATATAACTGCAATTACAATTGATCATAATCTTCGGCCTGAATCAACTGAAGAAGCTAAATTATTGAATCAATATATTAATACAGAACTATTACCAAAGAGGCATATTAAAAAAGATATTAAGCATGTTATTATGGAAATCAATCAAAAAATAGATGAAAATAAATTAGAAAAAGAAGCTAGACTTCTGAGATATGATTTAATTTTAAAAAAATGTGAAGAATTGAATATAGATAGAATATTCATGGGACATCATGAAGATGATCAATTAGAGACCATGTTAATTAGATTAAAATCAAATTCAACTATATTTGGTATTAGAGGTATGCATCCATTAACTAAATATCCTAGTGTTTCTCCTATCGTGGATTTAAAAATAATTAGACCTTTATTAAATGTTACTAAGAAAGAAATTTATGAATATTGTGAAACAAATAAATTAACTTGGTTTGAAGATCAATCGAACTACAATCCTTCTTTGACTACTAGAAATTTTTATAGACATTATTTGACTGACCATGAAGATGAATCTTCTGGGTCTTCTTTAAATAAGAAAGCATTAAAAGAAGTTCATGAAACTTTAGTTGATGTTATTGATGAATGTGAAGAAAATCTAAAATCTTTGAAACTTGAATTAATTAAGAGAGGAAAATTTAGTTATAATGAACAAACATTATCTTTATCATTTGAATTGCCAGCTGATATTTTTAAAAGATATTCTTTTCTTGAAATTGATAGATTTATTTATGAAAATGTTTATAAAATTTCACCAAGTAGTAGCTATTATTATGGGTTCACTAAAGTTAATTCAACGGATCTTATAAAAACATCTCATCCAGATTCTAAAACTGGTAAATCATTATCTGAAACTATATACAATAGAGAAGGTAAATTTAAACTTCCTTTATTTCTTTGTGAATTTGAAATTGATAATGATTTAAAATCGGAAGACTCATATAAAAGATCAATTAAATTCCATGTTCATAGAAGTAGAAAACAAGTTTCTGAACATAATGAAGTTACTTTTATGACACCTGAATCTAAAAATCAGTTTACAGATTGGATTTATTTTGATAATAATGTGTTTTTAAAATTATGTTTGAATTCTAAAAATTTATTGAATAAAAAATTAAGAATTGAAACATTTGATTATTTAAAACAAATTGAAGGATTGAAAGAAACATTCAGTCGTAATGATATTTCATCAATGAAGAAAGTATTAATTAAATGTAATCTTCCAGTTATTAAAGAAGATGAAACTAATGAAATTGTTTGCTTTCCAACACTTGGTATGTTTAGAACAAATTTGAAGAAAGATATGAATAAAATTGAATTTAAATTGAAGTCAGACTTTTAGAGATATAATTTGATACAACTTGATTATTTATATTTTTAACTTCTAAACAGATTATTCACGCAATTACTTGTACATAGTTAAAAGCCTAAAATCACATATAATACATTCTTAAATTGTATATTTTATTTCTGAATTTAACTTGCATTATTTCTTATTATGAATGAAAAGCTAATTTTGAATATCGCTCGAATTTGGTGTTGCTAATACAATGCGTGGGTATGGTGTTTCATTTTAGTGCTCCATCTCCAAATCAGGCTGCAGCTGAGGTGAATCGCTGATAGGCCTTTCTTTTCTTTTCAAACATTTCTTTTCACTTTTGAACAAACTAATATAAATACAAATCCAAATCCAAATATGAAATCAAAACAATTTTATCTAGATAATGTTGAATTTTCAAAAGAAGAACTATTGAACAAATTACAATGATTGATCCATTTTCACAATATGTAATTCAATTTCCATTTGAAATTCAGCAAATTCTAATATTATACAGTATCAAGCATATACCTGAATTAGAAGCTAACTTACATAAATTTATTGACTTGTTTAAGAAGTTTGAAATAACAATTCCATTTAATTTATATTATGATATTAATCCTATTTTCAGAAAAAGATCATTCATTAGAGTGTTTACTTTAAGTTGTCCATATTTTCCAGATACTTGTGAACCTTCAATAACATTAATGAGTAAATTTCCAACTACTCATGAATCAAGAATAATTAAATTCATTAGAACATTCAAAAAATATATCCAAATTTTAGATGCACCTCATGATTTTCACGATAATGGGCTTATTAAAGAACTTGCATATCATGCTGAACAAATCAATTTATGTATACCTGAATCAAATAATGTTAGATCATCTATTCCTTCAGATTGGATAGACAAATGTTTTGTTCTTAAATTTCTGGATTCATCTCCTAATACATTGAGTAATATTATTAGCACAGGAATTCAAAAATTTGATGTTAAGAAGATTTTAATTGGTGGGAGTCTAGATTATTCAAGTCTTGATTTAATTAAATCTTTTTCAAAATTGAATTATAATGTTGAAATTTTAATAAATAATCCAAGAACTTTTGAAAATGCTAAATCTTCAAAATGGTTACAAAAATTATTATCAATTGGATTTAAAATTGTTTTACCAAATTATCATATTGATAGAGATACAATAATTGATTATTCAGATTATGAATTTGAATTTTTAAATGAGATTCATGAAATCGGGTACTATAATTCATTTTTTAGTTTGACTGATTATGATTATTTGAATAATCTATCTACAATTAGAAGTAAAGTTAGATCACTATACCTTGAAACACCACGTTTATTATCACCATTTGTTCAATTTAAACCAGATATAATCAAATTAGAGATTTGTTGTTTACACTTTTACGTTGATTTATCATCACTTCATAATTTGGTATGTTTAATTTTAAATGTTCAACATACAAATTCCGAAACATTAAATTCATTACCTGATTCAGTTGCATATTTTGATTTAACAATGAAAAGTGAAAAAGATTTAATTGATTTTTCTAAATTTAAGATACCTGATAATTTAATGGAGTTTACATATAAAATTCAAAATAATAATAAAATTTCAAAATATGAAAATATTTATCATCTTAAATCATCGAAAGAAATTCAAGAATTTTTTAAAGATGAGAGTTCAGTTAGAAAGCTTTCAGTTGTTTAATGTATATTATTTTGTTTAATAGTAATTAAAAAGTTAATTTAATTAGTTCATATCACTTTATACAAGTTTCTAGGGTTATCCTTGTACGTTTAAATACCTGATTTGGCATTTTTCTCCGGAGCGCTAAATGCAAGCCGCAGGACACTCTTATCAGTGGAAAAAACGTTAACAGAAAGTGAAGGTGAAAAGTAGAGATTCAAGAGAGAATCAATCCCAGAAAGAGGTTCAAAGGCTCTCTGGGAGGAAAACAAAGTATCATTCGATAACCAGGCAAGACTGAAGGCTGGTGCTATTGCTGTTGTTTGGCTCTTTAGACTATTTAGTTCCTTTGAATCGGTCATATACTGAATTCTGATTGTCTTAACTGGATAACAACAAGACAATAACAACTTTATCAGCAACAACAACAACAAGTCTGAATTCAATTGTTTAGCAAATATAGCTTAATGAAATCATATGACAAAACAATCAAATAAAAAGAAGTCAACCAAGACACCTAAATCATCGACAACATCCAGTTCATCCACTCAATCAACAACAACATCTACTGAAAAAGATAAAGATAAAGATAAAGATGTACCCCCTCAACCAATACAACAAGATGGAAAATTAGATACTTCAAAGTTAAGAAGAACCAATAGAATTTCCAAATCATGTTATAGTTGTAAGAAACGGAAAGTTAAATGTAATTTTGAAGTTCCTTGTGATAGATGTATTGCAAGAAATAGAGCTCATTTATGTTCAAGAGAACCAGTTATTGTTGATGGTATGCTAGTTAATGTTCCAGGTGATGAAAAAGAATTAAAATTTTCACAAGAAAATGAAGTTTTGAAAAAGAAAATTAAAGAATTAGAAGATACAATATTAAAATTAAAACAATCTAAAGGAATTGAAAATAAATCTAGAAAGAAACATTCAAGATTAGGTAAAACTGATGAATTAAATCAAATTGAAAATAATGAATTAACTAGCTCAATTAATTCAGATATATCAAATAAAAGACCAAAGATTAATAATAATGAACATAATATAAAAGATAAAGATGAATTATTAGAATCTAGAAAATGGGATAGTTATTCGATTACTTTAAGTTTATTAACAAAAGGATTAGCAGAAGGTATGCAAGATGAAGGTGATCAAAATTTAGATTTTAATACTGAAGAATGGTCAACTATAAATAATAAAAGTTTAATTGCTGAAATTAAAAAAGATGATGTTAAATCTGATATTTGGAATTATCAACTTCGTATTGTTAAAAGAATAGGCAAGAAAGAATCAGATATCATTTTAAGAAAAGCTATTCCAATAAATTTCTTATTTAATATTATTGATATGGAATCATTTATGAAAGAATATGAAGAATATTGGAGTGATGAAAGAGTTTATGAAAAGCATATAACACCATTTTATTCTAAAAATAATAAGAAATATTTATATTTAGGTCATTATTATTGTATTCTGTGCATTAGTTGTTATTATGCTGATGAGTCATTACAAGAAGAACTTGGATTTACTGATGAAGAATGGGATATTTTTCCAAGAGTTTTTTTTTCATGTGGTTTAGAATGTTTATTTAGAGGAAGATATATGACTTATATGAATTTTAAAACTATTCAATTATATTGTTTAATTAAAATGACTGCTCATGCTTTAGGTGGGGTTCATTTTTTGAATTGTCTTACATGTACTGCTACATATATAGCTAGAGAAATTAATATTGATAAAATTAAACCAACTTTTCTAAATATTGATAATGATAAAGAAGTTCAAATGAGAATAAGGGCATGGTGGGCATTAGTTATGTATGATTGGTCTGAATCACATGGACGTTATTCACTTATACCTCAAGATAGTTTTATTACACCTTTACCTAACAAATGGTTAATTCAAGATAAATCAATAAATTGGTATAATTATTTTCAATTGATTTATATTAAAGCTGCAATTATCAAAAAGAAATATTATTTTGCTGATGAAGTTTTAAAAAATAAAATTACTTTAGATTTATTAAAGAAAGCTGATGTTGAATTAAGAGTTTTAAATGTTGAAATTAAAAGAGATTTTGAAAATTATATGGATAATGAAAAATATAAAAATGATCCTAATTTTAAAAATATGATTAATTACACTAAATATTTAATTAATTTTATAATGTTACATGAACTTTTGGATGTTAATAGACAAATGTCTGCTTTTATGAATTATAAAGAATGGACTAGTACATGTTATAATACTTGTTATGATTGTGCTAAGAAAATAATTTTAGAATTTACATCTTTAACAGTTCCAATAAATTTCAAAAAAGTTTGGCTTGTTCCTCAATTTACAATTTCAGCTACTGTTTTTCTATTAGTTGATTGTATGCTTAATAAACAAATTATAAGATATCAAAAGGAAACAATTGCATTAGTTAAGAAAGTCTTACCATTTTTAAGTTCATATAAACAAGCTATTAGACCTGCAATGAGAGGTGTTTATGTTATTCAAAAGTTAATTAATTTAATGTTAGGTACAGATAGAATGGAAAGTTTAAGTAAATTGAAAACATTAGTTAAACGTCAAAAATTAATTGCTGGGACTGCTATTTTATCACCAGAACTTGATCCAGTTGATAATTCACCAGGAAAAGTTTCATTAATTGATATTTCAAAGGATACAAAACATCCAAAACCCAAGAATAATTTTAAATTTATTAATAATAGTCTTGATAATATTAATAGAGATTTTGAACAAATGCAACGTCCTAAACCAATTCAATCTTTTTCAACAGGTAGTATACCACAGATTCGACCACTTACTCCATATAATAACAGCAATAATAGCAATACTGCAAATTCACTTCCTGTCCCATTAACTAGGCAAGTTTCATTTAATGATAATAATGTTCCTAATAATGATCCATCTAAATCTCCAGAAGCTCATAGTACAACATCAAGTATCACTTATCAATCATTACAAAAATTTAATCAAGAACAAAGACAAGAACTCATTGATCATCCAGTTCATGCTCCAATTGATACAGAAGATATATTTTATCATCATGCATCACCACCATCAATTCCACAAAGTAATATTCATTATACATATCCTAGTCTTGCTCCTAATTCAAAATTAAATCAATCTACTCAACCTACTTCATCACCTCAACTCAATGCAATTTTAAATACTGATCCATTACCTAGAATAAGTCCAGTTTTACCAATTTCCAATACCCGTTCTACTCCAATTTCTGAAATTCAAAACAATCCTTTAAGCCATGACAATTCCCTTAATAATTTTTATAGAAATCAAATTCTATTACAACAACAATCGATGGAATCTCATAAACGACAATTTCAATCTCAACAACAACAACATCTTCAAAATCAAATCCCACAATTTAATCAACGTTCTATTCAAGGGGCCTCATCTAGACCATTACCTCAAAACACACATTCAGGCCCACCTAATAATCCTAATAATCCTAATAAAAGACAATTATATACTACAATTTTAGATATTTTAGGAGATAATGGTTGGGAGCAGTTTTTAGATTCAATTGATGATTTAACTCCAAATTACGATGTTCGTAGATAATTTTCATTGTTTTATCTTTATCTTTTTTTTGTTCTTTCATATTAGCTATTTCATTTGCAACCAGTGTAATTTGTTTTACTTATGTATCATCTTAATTATTTATAATTTTATTTATTTATTTAATATTTAATTTTAATAGAAATCATTAACATTTTTAAGTAGCATCGGCAGATGAGCGGACTCGGTCCTGAATCGGTAAAAAGGAGGGAGCCACAAATAGAGATGACTTTCAATTTGATCAAATCAGTTGGTCTTTCAAACGAATTCACTCCTTCCAACCACATTATCTTTTACCATAAGCAACTCAATTACACAGTCATGTCAAACTGGGATCAAATACCAAAATCATTCTATACAAATCTAGGACCATCAGGATTAAAAATCTCAAAAATCATAGTTGGTTGTATGTCATTCGGTGATAAAGTCTGGGGTGATTGGATTTTAGATGATAAAAAAGAAGTTTTTAAAGTGTTAAAAAAATGTTATGATTCAGGAATTAGAACTTTCGATACAGCAGATACTTATTCTAATGGTGCTTCTGAAAAATTATTAGGTGAATTTTTAAAAGAATATAAAATTAAAAGAGATAAAGTTGTTATTTTAACAAAAGTTTTTTATCCTTGTGAACCAGATATTCCAGGTTTTAATCAAAAGGCTAGAAAGACATTTCCTGGTTTTGAATATATCAATGCTCAAGGTTTATCAAGAAAACATATTTTTGATGCAGTTAAAGCTTCGAATGAAAGATTAGGTACATACATTGATGTTTTACAAATTCATAGATTTGATCCAGAAACTCCAATTGAAGAAACAATGGAAGCATTGCATGATGTTGTTAAAGCTGGTTATACTAGATATATTGGTGCCTCATCAATGAAAGCTTATCAATTTGTTATGTTACAAAGTCTAGCTGAAAAAAAAGGTTGGACTAAATTTATCTCAATGCAAAATTATTATAATTTGATTCATAGAGAAGAAGAAAGAGAAATGATTGAATATTGTAAATTAACTAAAGTTGGCTTAATTCCTTGGTCACCTAATGCTAGAGGTATTTTAACAAGACCATTAGATCAACATTTAGGTACAACTAATAGAATTAATTCAGATGGTAAAATCAAATGGTTAATTATGGATGGTTTATCAGCTGCTGATAAAGCAATTTTAAGTAGAGTTGAAGAATTATCTAAGAAATATAATGTTGCGATGGCTACTATTAGTACGGCTTGGGTTTTAAGTAAAGGTTGTTCACCAATTGTTGGTTTTAGTAAACCTGAAAGAGTTGATGATGCAATTGCTGCTTTAAAATTAGAATTATCCGAAGAAGATATTAAATATTTAGAAGAACCTTATCAAACTAAAGAAAATAATTGGTAGAGAGATGATTGTTTTCTAAGCTTGCTTTTGATTTTCTTGTTTTACTTTTTTTATATATGCTTTTCAAAAAAGCTTTACTATCTACATTAAATTTTACTTTGGATTTCAAAATTAAGGATATTTATTTAAAATTTCATATAAGCAAAGAGTTTAATATCCAATTTGGATCATTTATAGGTAGCAAAACGATATTTGTTATCATATTTTTGTTGGGCAGTATACTTCAGTAATTCTCCAATATACTTAAAATTGAAACTTCTTTTATCTCCCAAATATTCATCATCAAGTCTAAACTTTTGTAAATCTCTTGGAATTCTGAATTCAGCAAGACTAAGTCTATTCTCCAGACGATGAGTTGTATTTTTAATTATCACTCTTAATGTATGAACTGAATCTGATAATGAGTTCAAAGTTTCAATATCTGTATATGCAACTTCTAATCTTAATTCTTCAAGTGAACTAACTAATGATAAATCAGCAATAAAGTATTTCCAGCAAATCTTTAACCTTCTTATATTTGAGTTAATGAATTTTAATCTAATAGTTGAAAACATAATTGGATTATTAGCATCGTTACTAATTTTCAAATAGTTGATTTTGCCTTTAACTTCTCCAATGTATTGAAAAATCACTTTATTACTACTTTTAGTATGAATTGATAAATAATCAATACCAGAATATTTATTTAATTGATCAGCATCTGAAGGAGTGAAGGTGTTTTTGCTACACGTTTGAAGTATATTATCATATTCATTAGATAATAATGTACCAAGATGAGTGTTAAGTAAATGGAAATCTAATTTTATAGTACTTGCCTTTCTTTTAAAATCTCTTAAGAATTCAAAATTATTAAAATTATTGAAATTATCCAAATATGGTAAATCAATCATTATTGAATTTATTAGCTCTAATTGGGGATCATCTAAACCATTTAAAAACTCTCTTAACAATTTAGTACTATTAGTACGTTGACCAATTAATAATAATTCTCTTTCAGATTCTGGAATATATAAAGGAGGTTTAGTATAATATGATTTAAAAATGAGTTTAATATTAATTCTTTTCTTCTTAAAACTTTCTGGAAATTTAAAATGTTCTATAATTGGATTAAAACAAATTAAATTAATAATTTTAGCATTTGAAATAAAACAATTATTAAAGTAAGTTGAATTTAAATATGAATAATAAATATCTATTTCTTCAACATTTTTAAACAAATAATCTATTGGAAATTTAATTTGTAAATCATCATCATAAATTAAGTCATTAATTGCTAGTTTAAACCCTGGTGGAAATATTGAACTTTGAAGGAAAAGTTTAGAATCTAAAGCATCTTGAGATAATTCATTATAAGTTGAGTATTTGAAACTGACAGGCAATTTGATTTGAAGTGATTTATAGTAATCCATGAACCAATTGAAATGTGTTTCTAAATCAGAAATAGGAATATATTTTAAAGAGAAGGTAATGATTCTTTGTTGAAGTTCAAGAGGCATATCCAGAATAATACCAATATAAGCAGAAATATCTGCTCTAAAGATAGATTTCATTTTTTGTTAAACTTTAAGTATTCATATAAGCAATTGTAATTGAGTTGATAGTTTTGTTATTTGTATAATGATTGTTTTCTAGTGAAAGGAATAACTGATTGATGGCAAGTTATTAAAACTGGTTTCCCTTTTCTGAGATCAAAACAAAGAGTAGCCTTCAAGGCTGTGCAAATCTAACTTCGAACTGTATACATAAAATATAACTGATATAACTGACTCTAGTAGCTAGGTATTCTTCTTAAACAATTCAAATCATTTTTCATTATAAATTTCAATTAATGATAATTATGATATAAATAAAGTATAATTAAATCAAAATAAATCCAACTTTTCAAAAGAGGGAAGTCATTTTGCGAAGCGGGAAAAATAGGCGGGATTAGTACCCATCGCTTCCATCGTCGAATAATATCCGCCATAGATATCTTATATATATACCCTATATCTATTTTTTAGAGAAGACACTTTGATACAATTCAGGAAACAAGCGATATAGAGTATAAAACCAACTATGATTCCTATTCTTGAATTAAGTTTAATTTTTTATAATATGATAATTAATATGTTTTATTAATCAAAATTTTAATCCAGGCTAGCTTGCTACCAAAAAAAAAAAAATGCTATTCTTTGAGAAATCAAAATCTTCATCAGATATCATTACTGAAAAAACTGAAACTGGTGAAGTTCTTTCAATTACAAATCAACTTTCAAATACAATATCAAAATCTGGAAAACTACAAAAAAATGGTCATACTGAAAGACGTCTTAAACCAAGACATGTAGATCTTATTGCAATGGGGTAAGTTTTCATTTTCAAGATCTTTTTTTTTTCATCAAAACCTTTTTACTAACACAATACATATTCTAATTACTTTAGTGGAGCAATAGGTACCGCCATTTTTGTGACTATAGGAAGTGGGTTAAGTAAGGGGGGACCTGGATTCCTTCTAGTTTCATTTTTTATAAACACAATTATTTTATATTTGATTACGTTAAGTATTGGTGAATTAGTCTGTTATTTACCAGTTGATTCTCCATTTATTACACATGCAAATAGATTTGTTGATCCAGCATTAGCTTTTGTTACTGGTTATAACTTTTATATTATGGTTTCACTTTATATTCCATTTGAAATTACTTCACTTAATAGTATGATAAAATTTTGGACTACAAAAGATTATAATGTTGCAGCTGTAATTGTTCCACAGATTGTTGCTTATTTATTACTTAATGTTGTTGCAGTTGATTATTATGGTGAATCTGAATTCATATTATCTATTACCAAATTAATATTAGCAATTGGATTGTTATTTTTTACATTTATTACAATGGTTGGTGGTAATCCACAACATGATGCATTTGGTTTTAGATATTTTAAAGGTGTTGATAATGCTTTCCCAGAATATTTAGGAACTAAAGCAAGTGCATTTTGGGGAGCTTATTTAAAAGCTATTTTCACTGAAGTTGCACCTGAATATATCAGTCAAGTTGCTGGTGAAACAATTTTACCAAGAAGAACATTACCAAGAGCATTTAAATCAATTATTTATAGATTAAGTATATTTTATGTCTTAGGTGCTGTCTCAGTTGGTGTTTTAGTTTCAAAAGATGATCCATCATTAGCTTCAGGTTCAGGAGCAAATGTTTCACCTTATGTTATTGCAATGAAAAATATGAAAATTTCATTTTTACCTCATTTAATTAATGCAATTTGTATTACTTCATCATTTAGTGCTGGTAATAGTTTTATGTATTGTTCATCAAGAGCTTTATTTGGTTTAGCTAAAATTGGTTTAGCACCAAAATTATTCACTTATACAACTAAAAATGGTGTTCCATTACCTGCTTTAGGTTTGGCAATTTGTTTTGCATGTTTAGCATTAATGCAATTAGGCACATCAGGTTCAACAGCATTAGATTGGATGATTAATTTATGTACTGGAGCTCAAGTTTTAAATTATTGTTTTATGATGATTACATATTTATGTTTTTATAGAGCTTGTAAAGCACAAAATTTTGATAGATTTTCAACTCCATTACAAACTTGGGCAACTAAATTACAACCATGGCCAGCTATTTTTGCATTAGTTTGTTCAATTATTATAGTTATTTTCTTAGGTGCTCAATCATTTATTCCAAGTTTTGATATTGATTCATTTTTATATTACTATTTAATGGTTTTTGTTGATATTGCATTATTTATATTTTGGAAATTTTTCAAGAAAACTAAATTTATTAATCCAAATGATGCTGATTTATTTACTGGATTAGATGAAATTGATGAACATGAAAAACAATATTATAAAAAATTAAATGTTGAAATTGGTTCAGAACCAACTAAAGTTCAAAAAATTATGAATTGGATTTTTTAATATTTAGTTTTTATAAATTTTATTTATTAATTTATTGTATTTGATATTTGTATATATCTTTACTTTTATTTATTTCTTTTATTATAATTAATTTATAGATTTTAAAGGATACGGATACATGCATGTAAATTAAACTGGCTACCATGCACTCAAAAAAAGTTGGTCCAATTAATTAATTAAATTTCTTCGCTAAGCAAGCAGCAGGGAGCTTCAAAATACAGCAGGTGCAACGTTTAATATGAGAAACCGTGAGAAATCATTTTATAAGCTGCGAATCAGTAATGCAACTAGTAAACCAAATTTTTAATTATCTCCATGAAAACAATTTTTTACAACTTATAAATAAAATGTAATATCAAAACAGTATCTTATTTATTAGAAGATGCTTTTCAACTATCAAAATACTAGATTTTAAAGGTATTTATCGATCAAAACTACTTAATTGCTAACAACGCCTAACTGCATAAATGGCCAGCATAGTTACACCAACCAAAAAACCCCCCATTGGTACAACAACTCCCGGACAAATATTTTATTATGGTAAGACTCTCATTAAAGTAGTAATCAGTAATACAACTAGTAACTTAAACTTCATATTATATCAATACACATAATTGCTCTTAAGATATAAGTAGCATATATACCTAATAATGGAGTCTGGCCACAAACCTAAAACTTTTAAATATCAAAACAGTCAATATTAAAGGTACTTATTGATAAAAAATGTAAAATCACTATAAATGCGATACAGTCATCCATCGATCCATCATCGAGCTGGATATATCTGCACCAGTACACCAACCATAACATATTAAACCTTTGCTCGAAATTGACTTTCGCTCTGAGAGCTAGTTTTTGTCATTTAGTTTTTGTTTTTGTCATTTCACTAACATTAATTTGCAGCTGCGAGAGTATAAATATACCTAGTAAGTGGATCTTTAAGCTGGGAATCAGAAGTACAACTATGAAATTAAAATTTATCATTACGCCAGATAATAATTTTATTCAACCAATTTAAAAGCTAATAAATACTTATTGATGATAGTACAAGATGAAGTAGCTTTAACGGAGCAAACTAATGAGTGCAATGTGTAGAGTGTGGTGAAAATAGTAAAATCACTAGCATAACTAACTTTACATTTATTGTCTGATTGCTCTGGTTTCTGTCATTTCGAGGTTGGAAAATCTTGGTTGCGTGAATTCCGAGCGTGATTCTTGAATTTGTTAAAGACATAAATAAATTAAGTAAACTTGTCTATTTCTAATTAAAATAATCTGTGATAAATTTTCTTCATCTTTAGTTTTATCAAATTATATTAATTCCAGTTATATAATTGAAGAAATCAATGGTAATTGTGTGTAAGTCTAGCTATAGTTATCTCAAATAAATTCTTGATTCTTTAAGTTCAAATTACAAGGCGGAAGCCAATATTTTTCAATTACCTTGATTTTGATTGATTAATTGAGCATGATCATTGATCCTGTACGACATTGAATTATTTTACATTAGATATCTATTATAGGTATATATTGTGAAATTAAATTAAACTAATTCATATAAAGAACTTTGAGAGATGAAAACTAAATTGATAATAAGATACAAAATGAGAACGAAAATAAGAGGAGGAGAGGAAAAGAGAAGAGAGGTGAAATTGATGATGATACACAAAAAAATAAAATGTAAAAAGATAAAAACTAATAATGATAATAATTAAATTAAATAAAATAAGATAAAATCAAGTGCCAAAAACAATTTAAAAAAAAGGGAGGAATAAATGAGAGGTATAGTTAGTTAGTTTATTAAACAAATTAACAAAAAAATAAAAAAATCAGTAAGAAATGGAAATGGAAATGGAGAAAGAATAATTATAGAAAGCTCTTTAAATAAGACATATATATATGAATAAAATTATCTTTTAAGAACTAGAATATAATATAACGAAAAATTAACCTAAACAGCATCAGAATAAGCAGATTCAAGTGGTTTATCCATTAAAGCAGCATGAGAAACACATAAAAGAGAACTTAAACCAACAACCCATAATAAGGTTGAAACAGGAGAAGAGATTAATAAAACAGGTAAATTAATTAATATAATAATTGTTAAAATAACACTTTTATTTAATCTAATTGGACCAAATGTTAATTCTTCTAAATTATTACCAAATAATCTTTTAATTGTGAAAAAACAACCAAGATCAAATATAATTAAGATTAATAATGGGAAATTAGTTATAATGAAATATAATGATATAATTAAAATAATTAATAAATAATTATTTTGAAAATAACCTAAGTTAAAACTAATTCGTTGTTGTAATTCAAAAACATTATTTGGTTTTGAAAATCTTGTTAAATCAAAAAAATCATGAGGTTTTCTTAATGAGTTATATCTAGATGTAAAAGTTGATTGTGTGTCGGTCTATAAAGATCAGTTAATTAGTTAGTAAATAAAAGTTCAAAGTTAACACATATATGTATATGAATAAAAAATGAATGAAATAAGATGACATACCCTAAGTTTATCAAAATCAAAGTTTGAAGTGAATGAGCTGAATTGAGTAGGAACAAACGAGCTCATGTTAAATTAGATATTATTTGTTGTTGAAGTTGGTAAACCAATAAAAACACCAAAAATCAGTTATTTGTTTCGATTTCCAATGCTGTTGTAAATCAAAAAGCGCCTATACTCAAAAAGGTCGTGTGACAATCGCTTAATTTTTCATTCTCCTATATAAATGTACAAATATACAAAATTATCCTAAATTACCCATAGAATTACCAGATCCTTTAGGATTATATTCAGTAAATAGATCCCATTCTCTTTTTTTATATGTTTCTTTATCTGCCAATTCTTCATCATCTTCATCTGTTTCTGGTTCTGGTTCTTGTGGTTTAACCATTCCTCCATTTTTTAATTCTTCGTCAACTAATTCTTCAACTGTCATTGTAGGTAAATATTGTCCTGTACCTTGAACTTTATTTTGTAATTGTTGTCTTGATGAAACTATTGTAAATGGTTTTAAAACTTTACCTTCTTTTGAAATTAATGAATTTTTATTATTTTTATTATTTGGATTTGATTCTAATTTAGTTGTAAATGTATCTGTGAAAACATTTGTTTTAGTTTTATCTTTTTCTCTATTATCTTTCTGAATTTCTGATTGTGATTGTGATGGTATAATTGGTTGAATTGGCATATTTTTAAGCATTTCAATTTCCATTAAATTTGATTCTAATGATTGAATACTTTTTAAAATATTTAATTTTAATTCATCTAAATATATTTGTCTAATAACTTCATCATCTAATCCAATTATTTCATCATTATCATTATCATTATCATTATCATCATTTAATTTTAATTGTTTTAAACTATTAGTTAAAGCTTTTTCCATTTTATAATTTTCAATTTTAAATTCACGTCTATTAATTGAATTTGTTAAATTTGAACCAATTTCAAATGAATTTAATGATAATTCATCATTTAAATTTTCTATTAATTTCTTTTGTTTTGAATTTAGAAATTCAAAATCATCAATTAAATTTAAAAATTTTAAAATTGATAAATTTGAAAAATTTAAATTTTTTAATCTATTTGAAAAATCATTATTATTTTCATATAATTTTGAAATTAAATAATCAATTGATAAATATTTTAAATAATTAGTTTGTATTTCATTTATATTTTCATTTGAACTAAATAAATTTAATTGTTTAATTTGATTTGAAATTAACATTGCATTTTTATAAATTAATTTAAATTTATTTGAATATTCAATTGAATCTTTACGTATTGAACTTGAATTTAGATCATTTATATCTTTTTGTAAACTAGAGTATCTAACACTTAATGGTTGTTCTATTTGAGATGACATAATATGGTTTATAATGATAACTAATACCACTTAACTTATACTCTGTTCAATGTTCATCTTCAACAAATCGCCTAGCTGAAGCTTCTTCTTCTTCTACCTCCTCCTCGACAAGCAATTGTCCACTAGACATCTCTGCACGTCGACATCAGCTCGTTTTGTCGACAGAGCGTGTTTTTTCGTCTTAAAACAGACGCGTTTTTCCATTAGGAGAACCTGTGTTGTGTGCCTTTCTTTTATCAAAACTAGCTCTATTTCATACAAATATATTCAATATATATTCATTATAACTATCTCATAATGTTTAGAAAAGTTAAAAGAAAGACAGATGGTCGTAGAAATTTCGAAGGTGATGTTTCTTTGGATTTTCAAAATGGATTTCATGATGATTTATCAAAATATCCAACACGTTTATCATTTTATAAATTACCACCAATGGAAGAAATTACATTAGAAGAATTTGAAACTTGGGCTATTGATAGATTAAAGATATTATTAGAAATTGAAACATGTTCAGCTAGATCAATGACATTAAAAGAAACTGAAACTATTTTAGAAAAACAATTAGCAAAATATTTACCATTAAATGTACCATCAAAAGAATCAACTTCATTATATCAAGAACGTAAAAAAGATCATTTTTCTCATTTTATTTTAAGATTAGCATTTTGTAGAAGTGAAGAATTAAGAATAAGATTTATTAAAGCTGAAACAACATTATTTAAAATTAGATATAATTCATTAAGTTTATCAGAACAACGTGATTTTGTTAATTCAATTGATTTACCTTGGATTCAAGTTAGTGATTCTGAAAAAGAAAAATATGAAGATCAATTATATAGTTGTTCTTATATTTCAATTAGATCATTATTAAAAAATAATACTGCAAAAGGTACAAAAATTACAGATGATCAAGTTAGATCATATTTAAAATCTCAAACATTTTATAAATTACCATTTGAATATATACCTGAATTAATTTCACATAGAAATGCATTTTTAAATAATGGATATGTTTATGTTGGACAATTTCAACAATTAAGTTTAATATTAAGTGAATTTTCTAAATTTTTAAAAGAACAATTAAATTTAACAGTTAATGGATTACTTGGTATTGATGAAGATGATAGATTAGTTCCAGTTTTAAATAATTTATCAAAAGGATATATTTCAAATGAATATAATGATGGTAATGAATTTAATAATAATGGAGATTCAAATGAAATTAATTCAGAAAATGTTTTAACATTTGAAAATGATATGCCATTATGTATGCAAAGATTAATTGATGGATTAAAATTTAATCATCATTTAAGATATAATGCAAGACAACAATTATCATTATTTTTTAAAGGTATTGGATTAAATTCAGATGAAGCATTAAAATTTTGGAGAAATCAATTTACAAATGGTATTAAAGGTATAAGTATTGAAAAATTTAATAAAGATTATAGATATAATTTTAGACATAATTATGGATTAGAAGGTGGTAGAATTAATTATAAACCATTTGATTGTAAAACAATTTTATCAAAACCAAAACCAAGTAAAGGTGAATATCATGGATGTCCATATCGTGATTTACATAGAGATGAATTATCAATTATGTTTTCAAAATTAAATTTAGAAAATAATAAATTTAATAAAAATAAATTAGATGATGTTTTAGAATTAAGTGAAAAAGGTGAATATCAAATTGCATGTACCAAAATATTTGAAATTATTAATAAAGAAAATATTGATTATGGTATGAAATTAAAAGGATCATCAATTGATCAAAGTAGTATTGTTCATCCAAATCAATATTTTGATAGAATTCAATATTTAAAGAAACTTCATGAACCAATTTCAATTTCAAATGATGATAAAAAAATTAATGATGATAAGAATAGAAAAGAAGTTTCTGTGTAGTTACAAAATGTTGTTGAATTTATTTAATATATGTGTATTTTTAAAATTTATTTAATTTAGTTAATTGTTTTTTGTTTTTTATTTTATTTTATTTTATTTTATTTATAATATTAAACCTGATATATTACACGTTAGAGTATCGAATCCACGCGTCTTAATTACCAGTCCCTGCTTTATATAAAGATGGGCATATGACCAGGTTAATTGAATTATTGGTTAGTTAGTTAATATAAGTACGTATCAACATGCCTATTTACAATATTACAATACTTAAGGATATACAACTAACAATATACAACAAATGAAGTTGACTCTCTTACTCCCAATCCTTCTACTGATTTCAAATTCATCATCTAAATCAGTACTACAGGCAGCAACAAAGACAACTGTAACTGATTCATCTTCTTCTATTACAACTGATTCAGATGATTTAGACTCAACTGATGGTTCAGAGTCTTCGGATCAATCAACAGTTACTGATGTTCATGTGGTTTATGCAACCTTACCAGCTTCAACTACTGAAGATGATGATGATGATGATTATGGTTATACAACTGATGGATATGAATATGAAACTGATGACTATGAATCTTACACAGATGATAGTGGTTCTTCTAGTATCACTGACGCAGATAGTTCAGAAATTACAACAGATACAACATCAACTTCAAGTACAGTCGATACTTCAACTTCATATGATTCAGCTGCATTTAGAATGGCAACAATTGAAATGTTTTATGAACAACTTACAAGTAATTCAAAAAAATATAGTAGTATGAATCCAAGTTTATATAATCAAATCATTTCTTTAACTTCAATTCCAACTACTAGTATATCAACAACTACTCAATATTTTTTAGATAATATGAATTATTATTCAGTTAGAGAATTAGTTTTACAATATTTTCAAAATATGCCAACAAGTGATCAACAAGCATTTCAATCTTCAATTACATCTTATTATGCAACAGTTTATGGACAAATTGAAACTGATTATGAACCTATTACACCTTCTTTAAATACTACTTGGAATACTCAAGTTACTGGAATTAATTCATTCAATACTAATTTATATCAAGCTGCAATTGGAATGGCAATGCATAATGATATTAAAGATTATGGACATTATTATAATTTATGGGCTCAAAATATAACAGATCCAACAATTCCTCAAAATATGTCAGGTTTATATAATGATTATGGAACTGAACAAGAATCACAATATCAACCAATTTTTGAATTATCAAAATATTTTCAATATTTACCTTCTGATTTTAAAATTCGTATTTTAGCAAGTGCAAAAGAATATTATTATTCAAATTATGCTTTTGATATTACTTCATATTGTCTTCAATATGGTGCTTCTTGTTATTCAACTTCATCTTTACAAGGAATTCAAACTACTCCAGTTACAGTTACTAGTGGAACACCTCAAGTATTTGCTAGTTATTATTCTTTTGTTGTTACTTATGTACCAGCAGTTGCTACCAGTACTGATACTAGTTCTGGTTCAAGTATAACATCTTCATCATCAAGTTCAGCTTCCAATAATTCTACAATTACAATTACATCCATGTTTTCTCGTGAAACAACTATTAATAACAATACAATTACAAGTAATAAGATCGTTGCAACATATAATCTTAAATCTGATCTTACTTTGGCTATTTCATGTGCTGGTAGTGCTTTAATTAATCATTTTTTTAGAAGTAGTAGTGCATTCTCAGATTATCTTATCGTACATACATATGATTATATTTCAAATTATACAAATGTTGTAGAAAGTCATACTAATGTTGATGTAATGAATGATCTATCTGAATGGATTGAAGTTTATGTTGGATTTTATAATTTTATTTTTAATTTACCTGCTGATCAATTATATGATATTATTGATCAATTAGGTTATTGTTATTTAGGCTTAGGTTATGATGATGATGATGATTTTAATTATAATTTTTTGATGAGAAATTATAATTCAGGAGATGGTGAATTCTTTCAATCTATGTTTAAATTTGGTGATGGTATAACTGATTATATTGATTTTACAACTATTACATTATCAAATACTGTGATTAGACAAGTTATTGCTGGTTATGATTATTCTAATAATATACCCATTTTCCCAACTTCTATTGTTACTGATTCAACAGGTGGTATTATTGCATCTCCTGGTCTTACTGGTGTTAAATTTGCTTTACCAACTGATAATCCTTTTAATACTGGTATATTTAGTGTATAGTTAGTTATTTATTTTAATTTTTTATTATTACTTTTATTACTTTTATTTGTAACTTTAGATTTAGTTTTTTTTAGACAATTTTTTAGACAATAATTTTGATTTCATTAATTTT